>JAUEJL010101835.1:0-13191 GCA_032274825.1 Drosophyllum lusitanicum
GCGGTACCTTGACAGGTATTTAGGGCCTTGCAAGCCCAATGCTCCTCGAACGGTTAGGGATCAGCTTCCCGCTGTACCCAGAGGAATCGATTGATTCTAAAATGTAATGGTGGACCGCTTCACAGCTCACCCACCGACGCGATTGATGTGTCTGGTACCCCAGTTTGGTGCATTGAGCTAGGTTAGCTACCCTACAAGATATGTCGCCTTCTGACTACACCAGCTCATCGCGAGATGCTTGGATAGCACTGTTTGATCATGATTGATGATATGTGATATGTTTATGTTGATTATTATGATATCCTGTATTCACTAGCTTTTATAGCTAACAGGTACTCTCCCCCGTATGTACAGGTGGTCCTAAGATTTGAGAGCGCGGGTGCCAGTGGGTTGTTTATGTATTTTGGAGGAACACTTTTGTTAACACTTTGTCTTATATTATGTGTGTTTTTACAACTCTGATTATGGTCGGCCAGTTGGCAACGGTAACACCAACGCTTGTAATGTGGCTAATTTTGATTGTATATAAATTGGCACATATTGTCTTCCGCTGTTTGTTTAAATTTGAAACTAGGTGTAAATGTTTTTATTACAGACAAACCCACGCGGTTTGAAAACTTGAAATAATAGTTTTAAAAAGAAAAATCTGGTTCTCAAAAGCTCGGTGTTACAATTATTATTATTATTATTATTATTATTATTATTATTATTATTATTATTATTATTATTATTGTCGATTAAATACCGAGAGTTGGCTAATTACTTTACTGGATTTATTTCTAGTATTTATGAATATGCCTTTATATGTGGACTTATGTAGTTAAGCTTCGTGGATTAGCTCCATTTATTATATAAGTTAGGTTTGGCCCAAGAACCTTTAAGGAGTGGGCTTGGCCCAAGCAAAGGACATGTATATATATTTATATTTAGGGCATAGCCCCCAAGTGCATGTTACTGTTCCATTCACCTTCATTCACGTTCAAAAGCTGAAGGAGAGAAAGTGTGAGTGTGTGCATTTGGATGCTTGGCTGTGAAGGTAACAAGAATCAAGGACTCAAAAGTTGAGCCTAATCTTTCAAAGAATTCATCAGGTATGAACTTGAATCCCTTATAGCATGAACCATTTAGAAATACCTGTATTTAGAGAGAGAGAGTTAGTGAAATCTTGAGAGGGTTTTCACCCTGTTCTTGTAGATGGGGAGCGAGACCAAGAACACACACACCAAATATTTTAGCTGAAGTATTATATGGAAATTGTGGTGCTTATGAGGTTAAATGTTAATAGATGAACTAGTAGGTCAATAGGATCATCATAAGGGCAAACATTGAAGTTTAGGTGGTTTTCAAAACCTGTACCCCCTGTTTTTACGATGATATTAACCGAGAACCAAAGGTGGGTTTAGACCCACTAAATCTTGTTGATAACCGGATTAATTGAAAAGGATTTGCTTAACTTATGTTAGAAATCCTTAGGACCTAGAATTTCATGTTTTGGTTGCGTATTGAAAGATTTCAGTAAAACAAGTTTCGACTGTGATAGTGTTCTTGACGTCCGACCAAGATGAAGCCATGTCCGACTTACCTGTGGTCCGACTTGCAATGTGTTGAGTTGGTCTGACTTACCCTTGGTCCGACTTGCAAGTATTGAGTTAGTCCGACTTGCAATGTGTTGAGTTGGTCTGACTTACCCTTTGGTCCGACTTGCAATGTGTTGACTTGGTCTGACTTACCCTTGGTCCGAATTGAAAGTATTGAGTTGGTCCGACTTGCAATGTGTTGAGTTGGTCCGACTTACCCTTAGTCAGACTTGCAAGTATTGAGTTGGTCCGACTTGCAATGTGTTGAGTTGGTCCGATTTACCCTTGGTCTAACTTGCAATGAGCTGAGTTGGTCCGACTTACCCGTGGTCCGACTTGCAATGTGTTGAGTTGGTCCGACTTGCAAATAGGCGCAACTTAGACTAGTCTTACCTGGGGACGCATATTGGTTTTGACTCGGCAGTATATGTTGTAGGCCCTGCGACCAGGATTCGTTAAACAAGAAACTTTGGGAATTTTTACTAGCTCGGTCAAATCGTCAATCATGTGAGTTACCATAACATATCTTATTCTCCGAAATGTGTAAGTGTTATGCACGATGTTTATTATTTCAACGTATGTGTTTAATTGTGTTCAATTATGATATGTCATTGTTGTAAAGTGTTAGTAACTAACCGTGCCTTCGTGGTCGGTCAGGGTAGATGACTGCATCTAAAGGTGGGGCCTATGATGAGTCATAGCGGGCAAGGCCCCGTTCAGGCATCAAACGGGTGGGACCCGAGATGCGGCAGAGGGCGAGTCCCTAGTTATGTGTTACGTGATGGTAGGATGTGATACCTGCGAAGGGTAAGGGTAGTGGTTATTCACTAAGTTTTGTGCTTATCCATTATTGTCATGTTTCAGGTTCTTCGAGAATCGACAAGGGCAAGGCTCCAGCATAGCAGTGGCGACAGCAGCGTTCAAGAATCTTATTTAGTTCAAATTACAGACTTTAATGTGTTTTAAACGCTTCCGTGTTTTGATACAATCGGTACTTGTTTTATTCGTCTGTAATTAAATATTTGAATAATTGGTTGAAGCCTTAATCTTGTTTAATTGTTGTCTAAACTTATTAGCAAAAAAAAATAAAAAATAAAATGGGACTTTACAAATATGCATGTGCACATAACTGTTGCTGTGCTTAAAAAAACCCAACAAACATGATCTTTTCTCTTTAAAAAATATGGCAAAATCGCTCTCAAATTAAAAAGCATAATTTTCTCGTTATATTTGTGTAATTTTCGTATTATAAAACCTTTGCGTTTGGTAGATATATTAGTTTAAAAAATGGGGGGTTAAAGTACAAATGTCCAAATTACCTCTCATTAATTACGAATATGTTTGATTTAAATAAGGTTATCCATTAACAACTATTTAATTTTTACCCTCAATCTTTTGATCAATGACTAAGAATGTTCTCGCTGTTATCGTACGAAAAAAATTCTAATTTAAACATTCCCCTATGTGTGTGTGTGTATAGAGAGAGAGATAGAGAGAGAAAAAAAAAGGAATAGAATGCGAATGCAAAGTAAATTGCCAACGTGCGAACAGTTTCAAATAAAACTCAATTTCACAATGGAGATAAATTACTTGTGTTGAGTGAATAAAAGTCAAACATCGCTGCACATTATATTTAATTTCCAGCAAACATGAATTATTTCTTGAATTTATAATGGACTTAATTTTTTTTAACAAGTAATAATGGTATTTTAAATGAGTAATCATTGACTCATTCATTCAAGATGTAGTAGTTTTAAAAAGATTGTATATTTTTTAGACATGATGCAGTGATTTTAAGCTAGATACAGTGATTTTGTACTGCAGTGTTTCTACGACCGCGTATTTTAAGACTGTTTTTATTATATCCTTCACTCACACACACACACACATATATATGTATGTGTGTGTGTGTGTGTGTATATATATATATATATATATATATATATATATAGTGGGAGGCTCAAATGAGAATATATATTTAGGTGAGAATAGAAGACTTAATCTTGACCCTTCATTTGATTTGATCGGATGACTTACAATTGTCCCCTCATTTTATTCATAACCGAACCATGAATTGCAACGGTTAATTACGACCGTTAGATGTAATAGATCAATATATAATTGATAGCTAAGATTTGTTTTCTGTTCTTACCCAAATATTTATTCTCTCTCCTCTCTCTTATATTTATATATATATATATAGAGAGAGAGAGAGATTTTTATATATAACGTTTATGTTTCAAAAAGGACGAGGGGTTTTAGAAAAATGGTAATGGACAGATATAAATAAGGTAACAAAAGAACACCACTAGCAACCTTTTTGTATCAAACCATCTTGATATGCTTAATCTTAGTTTGCCGACCTAAGTTAAAACTACCTTTTTCTTGCAATTCCGACTTGTGTGGATTAGTTTTATTCTTATTAAGCAAATACGGTGTTGTTATTACATTAAAAATCCCTTAACACCATATTTTTAATAGATTTTTTATATAAAGTATAAACATACAAATAGAAAATCCATCAAAATCCAATAATAACTTTAATCTATTTTGGTACTAGATGATAAAACGTACACATATATAATTAAAATCATCTACTTTTTAATTTAACAATTATTGGGCGAAAAACTAACGACCGATTTACTCAAATCGTAACCGACACGTGTCCTTTGCTGCTGGACATTACCGATGATTGACAGTGACGAATCCGTCGGAGCAAACGCCAAACAAAACTTCCCACGTGAATCCACCGGAATCAAATAATTCTCCGGTTTTAACGACAGCGTTTTACCTCCAGCAAACGTCAAACCCACCGTCGGCACCGCCACTCGCGTCAGCGACGAGAAATCGTAACACGTATCAAACAACGAAAACCCGTCGGTGGGTTTCAAATTTCTTGCTTGCTGAGTGAACGCATCACGAAGCGAGTTGTAAGCTTGACTCTGTAACCGAGTCACAGCGGTGCCGGAATCAACAATCGATCCACCTCTTCCGGTATCATCAACGGCGAAAACTGACGGTGGGATCGACAACGCGCGTCCACCTACCGTTATCCCCGTTAAACCGACGTACAAATAAGTCTTCACTCTTGGGTTTCGTAGTAACGGCGCGGTAACGGAGTTGGCCGGCGAAGCCGAATTAAAATCCAAACTAGACGCTGATTTCGAGTCACGATCAACAAGACAGTACGAGAAGGATGTCGCTTTGATCTGCGACGGTAACGACAACGGCCCACCGCCAAGCGCCAAAAGCCCTGCTGCGCCAACAAACAATCCTTCATTATCATGACCGCAACCAATGGCTACCTTCGGAACAGACCCTGTTTTCCCAAACGACACCGTTTCCGTCACAAAATCGCCGACGGTAAACGATCCGTCACCGTATGAAACCTGATACAAACACGCGTTGCCCCGGCAAGCAGTGACTTCCAGAGAAGAACACTGTTGGGAGCTACAGGGTAACGCATTGTAAGAAGTTGAAGCCGATGGGTTATAAATCGGATCAGTTTGTTGGTAGCAATCGTTACACGGCTGACATTGAATCCAATTTATATCACTACCGGTGTCGATTACCATGTAATAAGATTGCGCTGGAGTACCCAATCCGACTTTCGCGAAATACTCGCCGCTTCCCTGAGAAATCCCTGAGGTAACCGGAGCAGATAAACCCTCCGGTTTAAAAACCGAATCGGTCTCAAGAGGTTTCATTTCTGATTTATTGGTTCCGGCGATAGCGAAATTGAGCTTCGTAGAAATCGCCGTGACCCGGCGTGAGTCACGGGCGAGTCGGGCGAGAGTTATTGACTCGTAATCATGGTGGTTGTGATGGTGGATGGAGGATCGAGGGTGCAGGGAGAAAGATAAGGAAGAAGATATGGGTTCAGATTGGGTTATTTTTTCTGATGATTGTTGGAGTGAGGTAGGGTTTAGAAGATCGAGGGTTTTCTGTACGGCGGAGGCGACGTCGAGAGAGGCGGAGGTGGCGATGGTTGGGGTGGTGGAGAGAGAAAGTGTGAGTAGAGAGAGAAAGAGAAGGAAGGGAGATGAAGAAGAAGCCATATCTGGGTTTTTGTTGCGAGTAAAGTGAGGAAAGAAGATGAGATTTTATGCAGAAAAAGAGAAGTGGTGACGTCACAGTCTTCTTGTATGAACAAAATCTTGTCGAAAAACAAGCTAATTTAAGAAAATAGTTTTTCAATTCTTTTTATTTATTTAAATAAATTCAAATAAACAAAAATTAAATATTGTAACCATCCAGCATAAGTCAATAGTTCATACTTAAATGAGAACATGAGTTGTGATATACTTTTTCACTATTTATTTTTATTTATATTTTAATTTACAAGATTAATATAAATATTAAAATCAATTGAGTAAATAAATAATAAAAATTAGTGGATTTCACATATTATCTTGTGATAAGTAGAGATAATTTTGATAAACAAAAAATAGTAGAATGATATATCACCACCATTAATTCAACCAAGCACAAATCCAACCGATTGCATTCAAAACATTAAACATAAATTTCAGCTTATCTTGAAGAACAAAACGCATATTATGGTGTAGATTTGGAACTCCTAAATCCGGACAACAAAATCCACATTTTCTATAGACCGAAGTGGAAACAGAAGATCGTACATAATCGGTAATGAAAAATACCAAATTACTGAAATAATAGGTTTTGAACAACCTACCACGAATCATGTAAATTGACGAGGATGTAGGGTCCGATGTGGTTGGAGGTGAGTTGTGGTGGTGAGGAGGCAACGATGGTGATAGAGGTGAGTTGACATAACCGGATCTAGGCATTAATTTTTTAGGTGTGAATGCGACGATATAGAAGCATCCGACAATGATTTGGATGATGTCAATAGTGGAAGCATTCAACAATGATTTAGATGGCGGTGGTAGCTAGATCAACGTTGCGAGAGAAAGAGATGAATCCATAGACTCGTAGGGAAATGAGTTCATGTTGATGGTTCATGGTGGTCGGATCTTTGAATCAAAATCGATCTTCAGATAAGTGGCCTGCGATGGTGATGGTTGTGGCTGCTTTCCAAGAGAGAAATGAGATTCAAAATGGAGATTGAGAGGGAGGGAATGTGTGTGTGGTATGTGAAGATAGAGATCAAGATTTAAATTTGCCTTTTGGTATCCATAAAAAATGTCAATGATATGTGCTGTTAATTACACCTAAAATAAGTGCATTTATACTCACATACTACTTGAATAAGAGATGTTTTAGCTATTTATGTCTTTTAATAATTTAAGTTGTATATAAGTATAACTACTCCTAAGACAGATATTATTAACTGCACAAATTATTTTCTCTTTAAAAATTAATTTTAATAAGTTTTTATTATATTTTTTGTTTATAAAAAATAAAAAAGTATAACCTTTTAGTTAAAAAGGTGAATTAGAAAAGAAATATTAGTTTAGTTAAAAAGATAGATTTAGTATCTTTAAGACATATAAAAGATTTTATCGGTCAACATATGAACACCTAAAATTAATTTATTAGTCACTGAGATATGCTATTATGTATTAAATTAAAATTAATTATATAGGCCATAAACTTTATTTCTCTTTAAAAATAATATATTCTCATACTTTTTCCTCTTACTTTATCTTTCTACTAATCATGGTGGAGTTCACTAATTCGCTTTCCTCGTCTTATCTATTGATTTTGACACTTGTGTTAATCTTAATAAGAAGATAAGCATGAGGATATATAACATCTCTTTTTCTTTTAACCAAAACACACGGACACTAATTTACTTCAAATTTACATCTTTTATTTATAGCCGGACTTGAACCCATGATCATAAACCATAAAAAACATCTTTTAACACATTGATACTACTAGGCTAAATACCCTAGACCATAAACTTTATGATGCATAGTTGTACGGTCGGTTTCTTTTGGACGATAACTTTATTTTCATAAAAAAGAAAACCAATTAATTACTTAGTTTAACAAATGAATAGTTGAAATTAAAATAGTTGGACCGGAATAAATGTGTAATAAATGCATTGTACCAAAGAATTCGAAGCTAATTGAAGTAAAAAGTAATGTCTATCTCTTATTGATAAAACGCTTTTTTTAAAAGAATATCACACCTATTTCTTAAAACTATTTATAAATTTACATCTTTTGTTTATAGCGGGTGAAACTCATAACTACAAGCAATAAATTTCCAACATTTTAAAGTATTCGGAGGTGGTTTTTCGTACCGACACGTGTAATGCCAAGTTTTCTTAAAAATCACAATTTACTTTTTTTTATTTAATCCAGTCGCAACGGAATACATATTTAACATTATCATGTTGGCCAAAACTAATTAAACCATTTAAGGGAAACACGACATTACAAACTGATAAATCATTTCCATATTAATTAACAAGTCGGTAATTATCTACAAACAATCCATTTAACTACCCAGCAAAGCTTTTTGCCTTACTAAGCAATCTCCAAGCACTTACACGAGTATCTGACACCATTTGAAAAGATACAAGTGTCAACAGTAAGCTTACAAGATAAAAACATCTGATTAAAACGCCATTTAAATTCATATTTAGAATTATAACCCATAACGAACCCGACCCGTTTGTGTACTTGACCCAAACCCGAACTCGCAATCATACCACACCAAATAGTCAAGTACACCAATTCATATAATGATTACAAACCATATAAATCAAATAATCATCCAAACAGAAACAAGCATAACAAATCATCATTATGATATCTTCATGTTCATGTGATTCAATTGTGTCAACTGTTATTTAACTACCATTCTTTATTATTCATCTGTTAGCAACCGTCACTTACAATCGTAATCGTCAACCATATGTAACCATGTATCCTTAGACTTCACCTAGTTGGTGTCTAATCCCTTTAAAGGAAAAGCATGTCCACTACTCGCGTGACTTAGACCCCTAAGAACTCGACCGCTTTCGTTACTCCGACTGCGCCACACCATGTGCAGCTTTTGTGTTGTTTTGTAACGCTCCAAATAATTTTTTTAAGTACATATAAGATTATCATTAAATACTCCTTCGAATAGATAAATAAATAATATTAATGTTATTACATTCATCCATATTAATTCGGTATTAAGTTTCAGTAGCGGAAGCTATTTAAATAAGTGTTTCAATAAAAATATTAAATGAAATAATCCTTGCGCTGCTGGCGCCTTGCCCTTGACTTTGCCTGATAGTCCTAAAAAGAATTAAACTACAACGGGTAAGCTATAATGTAACACCCCGTTTTCAATATAAAACTTTGTGAAAAATATTCTTAAATAAACAAGCTTTGTTGCAACCGAAGATCCAGTTTCAAAATAATAACGGAAGCATGAACTGAAAATCTTTACAAACACTTAATATTTAATTCAAAAGTTGGGGAAAAACTGGCACTTAAAGTAACACCGCCATTTTGAGAAACAACATTTTCTTTGTCTTTATTTAAAACCATTATTTAAGTTTCCAAACTGCGTAGGTTTATTTATAAATATTACTTTACTAAACGTGTTTTTAAAGTTTACATAAGCAACGGAAATTAAAGTGGCTAATAATTACAATCAATAGTAGCCATATGATACAAAGTCTTTTGGTGTTACTGTGATCAAATAACCAACCATAATAAAGAGAAGTACAGACACAAAGTAGCATGACAAGTGTTCCTCCAAAACCATACAATAATAGCCAGCGTACACCTAAGCTCACGCGCCTAAGTGTCACCTGAACACATGGGGGAGAGTATCTGTTAGATAATTAAAGCTAGTGAGCATAAGATAGCATAGAAATCAACATAAGCATATCACATATCAACAATAATCATCAAATAGTGCTATCCTAGCATCTCGCGATGAGCTGGCGTAGTCAGAAGCAACATAATCTTGTAGGATAGCTGGCCCAACTCAATGCTACTAACTAGGGTACCAGACACATCAACCGCGTCGGTGGGTGAGCGTAAAGAGGTCCACCATTGCGTTATGAAGTCAAAGACTCCATTGGGTACAGCGGGAAGTTGATCCCCACACTGTTTGAGGAACATTGGGCTTGCATGATCCTAAATACCTGTCTAGGTACCGTTGACGCTATCATTGACCTGCAGGCCTCAAGGCATCCTAGACCTCGTTCTGGCCTCGATAACGAACTATAAATAGTTCTCATAACCGGATCCGATCACAAACACATAGTTGACCCATTCAGAGTCTCATAGCGTGCATACAAACACATATCATAATCATGAATCATATCTTACACAATTCAAGTGCATATCATATCAATTTAGCAAATGATTCATACATTCAACAATGTAGTTTACCTTTCATAAATATACTTCTTAATACTGATAATATATAATATAATTATATTAAATCATATGTTATCCGACACTCACCTGAAAAGCTACAGTAGGCAGATATAGTGTTTTGGCTCTTCTTGATCGTCGGGTTCACCTATAACACCATTTCTTACATTTAGACATCAACATACTAAGTACAACTGGAATTATAGGTATGAATTCCCTAATAATGTCCTTAATCTATTTACTAACTTATAACATCAACCCGTACATCAAAACACTAAAAGAAACAGCAAACCGTGTTGTTTGCAGGGGGATCGCGCCATGACGCCTAAGCGTCGCACCACGACGTGTGCACAGACAGCTTCATGTTTGTGCATAGCAGTGCCAATCTGACCCAAATCAATACCAATTCAACTTTGGTCATTTTTCAGTGATTACCAACATCATTTAACACTTGTAAAATCTTTCTAACATCCAATTCACTCACTCAAATAATTCAATAAAAAATCCAACTTAAATTAACAAAGAAATATCCAATTTGACCAATTCTTGGAATTCATCAGTTCTAACACTTCTAATGTATAATTCTTACTTAATATGATTTATAGAAGCTATAGGAACTTATTGAAGCAATAAAAATCAGTCCTTGATAGCCTTTTCAATTTTGACAAGTTTTTGACCCATTTGAGCAATTTCTTGAACTTTAGCAAAATCAACACTTACAATCCAATATTTGAGTTCCTAACAATCTATATGTGTTGTAAGAACAATTTGAAGCATAAAAAAATTAGTTCCTAATGGTCAATTTGAGCTTTACCCATTTTTGACCCAAATAACCCAAAAACAAGAACAAGGATTAAGAACTTGGAGGATGGAGCTTACACGTGAGATGGAGGTGATGAAGATAATGAAGATGGACATATTTAAGCTCTTTATTGTTGCTGGAATAGAAGTTTAACAACTTTCTCTTTGTTTTGCTCCTTCAAGATCAAGAACAAAAGAGACGAGTATGTGTGTTCGTGTTTGTGTTTGTGTAAAGAGAAGTGGGGGAACCGACTTGTGGGTTATTATTTGGAACCTTAGGTAGGTATTTTTTCCCCTTTTTAACTTGCAACCTTATACCCACTTACCCGTTTCAACTAACGAGGATATTTTCAGAATCCTTATCTTAAACAGTTTATTTTTTTATTATTTTTATAACTCATTTCTTAACTATTTTTCATAACTTATATCAATAACTTGAGTATAGATATTTTATTAATTTATTTAATATAATTAAGGCACCAAATCTGCACACGTGTAGACCCGTTTTGAGGATGTTACAAATCTACCTCCCTTAAGAGGATTCCGTTCTCGGAATCTGCTATTTTGTAAACAAGTGTGGATATCGGGCCTTCATATCTTCCTCGGATTCCCATGTCAAGTTTGACCAAGGTTGTGCTTCTATGATGAACAGATAACCTGGATTTATGGGCTTCTTGTAATATCAACTCACAGTCACAAGGAATAGCACCCAGACTCGGGATTGAAAAGTCTTTAAGCCACGACTGTCATCCTCCAATTAATCTTTTAGTTTACTCATGGTTTCGGTTTTCACATTAGTTTCTAACAACGCCTCTTGTTGCGCCTCCTTATGTAACATTCTAAAAAAGGGCCTAGACGTGTGTGAACGTGGTACGTAGATTATTTAAATAAATTAAATAATATATGTGTATATATATATATATTCAAGTTATAAATATATAATATGAAAATAGCTATTAAATGAAGTTATAAAAATAATAATAATAATAGATAAAAATAATAAAATAATAAAATAATAAACGGTTTAAGATAAGGATTCCAAAGATATCCCCGTTGGTTGAAACGGGTAAACGAGGCTCGAGTTGTAAGGTGAAAAGGGGAACAAATACCCACTTGTGTATATAGCATGGAAAGAGAAAGTTACTTTTACAAGGCAAAAGGTACGAGACTTAATTGTAACATCCTTGAATTGGGCCTAGTTGTTTGTAATGGATACGCGTATGTAAATTGAGTAATTTGATGAAATGTGTATATTTTAGTTGATTAAATAAAGATTAATAAGTATTATGGAAGTAGTAGTAGTTGAATTAATATATATATTTACTAGTTGTTGATCAAGAAAGAAAATATGAAATTAGAGTTAATGTAAATAATATGAGGTGTACTTGTAGATATTTTGAAAGAACCAAAGGCGATTCTGGCTTTGGATGAATGTATATAGATATGTTCAAAAGTTGAGAAAACCTAGTTAAGTAAAAACATACACAAACACACACTCTCTCAAGTTCTTGAAAGAAGCTTGAAAATTTGGTGTTGATTGAATCAAGAGAAAGGTTAGTATGATATCCTTATAGATTATAAGCATGATTGATGTTGTTGTGTGTTTAGTTGTGGCTGGAAAACTCTTGTTTGACATAAAGAACTCCATGGTTGAACATATAAAGCTTACTTAATTAGTGGGTTTTGTATGTTTGATGGTTTTAAATGGAGTTGATAAGTTCATGAGGTTTGTTTAAGTGTTATATGAAGTTTTTAAGTGTTTTTGAAGTGATTCAAACAAGTTTCAAGATATAGAAATAAGGTGTTTTGAATAATAAGTCGGAAGGATGATGAACAAGAAGAAGATGATATGCACGTCGGTGCGCGACGCGACGCGTCACACTAGGGAACGCGACGCATTCCCGATGATTCGTGCGACCTTCATGTTCATCCGAATTTGTGTTTATCCGACTTTTACTCATCCAACATTTGTGGTCCGACTTTTGGATCAACTTTTGGTCCGACTTTTGGTGGTCCGACTCTCGTGATCCGACTTTTGAACGCGATGCGACGTGTTCAATGCTTGGATGCGACGCGTTCGGTTGAAATCAGGATTAACAACTTTTGTTTGTTAATCATTTTAAAGGCATATGTTGCACTAGTTTATATGAAGTCATTGTATGATGTTTATGAGCATTAGAGGGTTCCTATTCATGTTCTAGTAATAGAACCACATGTGTTTAAATGTTTTACGCAAGTAACGACGTGTTTTAGGTGAACCTGTCACGCTAGTTGAGCCAGAGCAGAATATCTGTTTATTGTAAACTCCTCAGGTGAGTACCGGCTTTCATAAGTCTCAATAGAAGGAGACTTGCTTGCTAATTGACTAATCTGATTGATTAAGTATGATAGTATGATGTATGTTGTAGTTTCTATTGCAGGTATGCTTAAGAATGAAGGTGTAAGCCTTACCATGTTGTTTTAATGTGATATGCCATGCTTAATACTTGTAGATC
>JAUEJL010101846.1:0-13189 GCA_032274825.1 Drosophyllum lusitanicum
AACGGGAACACTACAACGTGAGGCTCGGTAGGCCAATCGAGTAAGGCTCCGGGTATTCCTTCTCGCTCGAGTAAATTCCCAACCCCCCACCCACCCCCCCTCCACACACACACACACACATATATAAATAAAAAAAATATGAAAAAGGTTTGGGTAAGGAAATGAAAGGTATAACACTTCTTTTGGGTAGGGTAAAGGAAATGAGAGAGGGAATGATGTGACGCTGATATAGCATTGGGTAAGAGAAAGGAAAAAAGAAGGTATAACACAAGGCCTAAGGGTGTCGATTGGGATGTGGGGTATCTGGGGCAGGTTATTCGATTTTTCTGTAAAATGTTTTATAGATTTAACCAAAACGAATTACTTTTCTGGCATTCAGATTTCGGTTACTTGTTTATGGTTTCGAGTTGGATATCTAAATAAATTATACCTTTTTTAGGCCAGCACATTTTATTTTTCTTATTTCGGTTACTTTCTTTTGTAATTTATTGGTTTCATGCCCCAAAGGCCCAAGCAACATTTGTTGGTACATGGCCCAATATGGCAATTTTATTCAAAAAAAAAAAAAAATCATTAACCAATTAATGGGATTGTGTGAAGAGTAGAAACTCCATGTTGCCTCAATAAAAACCAACAGTCAGCAACATTGGGAGCCAAAAAAGGAAGAAAAAAAAAAGAATAAGTTAAGGCTGCGTTCATTCTTAAAAAAATACTTTATTTTTTCAGAAATTTTTTCTAAAAAAACTGAAAATTAAAAAACATGTTTACTTGCACATTTTTCTAAGAAAACAGAAAACTTTGTTACTTTTTCACATTTTTCTAAACTTCTCAATTTTTTCAAACTCTCATACTTTTTCAAACAACTTTTTCAAGAAAACACTTCAACCAAACATGTTTTTCTGAAAAAGAAAAACTCTACCCTTTATCTAAACACGTTTTTTATTTTTTTCAAAAAATGAAAACTCCACCATTTTTCAAAGAAAAACAAAAAACAAAAAGTTTTTCTCCTGCTAAACGCAGCCTAAAACCCTTCAAACTTCGAAGTTCAATAATCAGAAATAAATGGCTTTGATTTCTAATATCTCAATACGGGAGCGGTATTTATACCTAAGTCTTAAGTCCTACCGATGGATTTTTAAAAATTTAATCGGGTAGAATCGGGTATCCAGGGCTACCCGAATATAAATTTGGTAACCCAATACCGAACCAAAAACCATCCGCGTAAATCGAATAACCGAAAACTAATTCCCAATAACTGATTTTATCAAACTAAACGACTATCGGAATTGGGTTTGTTGGTTTATTTGTGTTTCGATTTTTTTTGACGGGCCTAAATTGGAAGAAGATTCTGAAGCTTTTTTTTAAAAAATTATTTTCGGCCGCCTCTTTATGTGACTACTAAATCCGGCGTGTAACCATTTTAGTTTATTCTTGAGATCGAATCACCCATATCTATAGATGCATAAAAAAGTAAGATTATTTTGTTTATATCTTTGAAGGGCTAGGCCCAAGATATCCATCTCAGACTCACCATTTACACTATAACTTGTCAAGTTGATGATGAGGTTAAACTTACTAACCATATTTATTGTTCAAATCTCGTCACTTGTTTGATAATTCATTATTTGTTCTTGGTACAGATATGATATCATTGAAGCCTTTATCCTTTTGAAAAAATTTCACCTTTCCTCCTCAAATATTCCAACCTGTCAATAGTGTTTCATTTTCATTACTCCATTAGCTACGTATTTTAAACACCACTTCTCTAACATCCTTTTGGTTTACTAGCAAACTTCGCGCGTGGTGGGCTCGCTATCACGCACACAAGTCCACAACTACTCTCGATCTAAATTCGTGTGGTACGAAATCATGGGCTAAAGAATCACGATATAGGCTAATGGGCCAGTTTCCACTAACCACGAATACAAGTACAACACACCAGTCCCATGGCCCATGGGGGTGTTTGAGATTGCTACTTTTAGCTTATAAGCATAAAAAAAATTGTTATATAGATAAATATATATGCAAAAACTACTCGTAAAAAATATATTTTCTTTGTAAAGCTAGAATATATCAAATAGTTTTTACTAGCATAACACCATACGTATAAACACGAATAATAGTTAAAGTAAAATTTAAATGTTTTGTTGTTAAAAATTACTAACATATATATTAAAACAATTGTAAAACATACATAGATATATAAAATCTCTTAAAACAGGGGTAAATCTATTAGTTTTTAGAAACATACATAACACCATCATCAAATTTTGTGTATAACCTATTTATAATCATATTTGAAATTTTAATTTAATTCAATTGGTATACGTATTTACAGAATAACTACAAAATAGGTAGATGGATCTAATAAATGATTTGAATAAGTTTTTGTTAAGATTTTTAAGTGTAACAAACTAAATCATCAAAAAAATAATATTTAAAGAAATAACTCATTCGTAAACTATTTGAGTAAATAAAGGGGTGTGACATATAAAAGAAATTTAAAAATATAATAATGACATAATAAACCTTTTTTCTTTTAATACACATTAAAAATTAAAGATTAAAAATATTTAGTTCAAAATAAACAAACCCCTAGGCTGCGTTTAGCAAGAGAAAAATTTTCTGTTTTTTGTTTTTTGTTTTCTGTTTTTATATAAAAAATGGTGGAGTTTTCATTTTCTAGAAAAAAAAAAAGAAAACGTGTCTATATGAAGGGTGGAGTTTTTCTTTTTTAGAAAAAAATGAAAAACGTAGAAAAATATGAAAAACATGTTTGCTTGAAGTGTTTTTTGAAAGAGTTGTTTAAAAAGTATGAGTGATAAAAATTGAAGAGTTTGATTAAATGTGATAAAATGGGTGAGTTTTTTGTTTTCTGGAAAAAATTTGCAAGTGTAATGTTTTCTATTTTTCATTTTCTTTGAAAATTTTCCTAAAAAATGAAAGATTTTTTTAAAAGTGAACACGGCCCTACATCCTCGTTTTGCCATAAGTGTTTTCATGTTTTATGTTTTTTTATTTCATGGTTCCGATTTAATCTATCTATCTATATATATATATATATATATATATATATATATTAATCTATCTATATATATCAATATTAGTAATGTTTACTTAAAAAATTCTTCTTAAACAATAAAAGCCTTCCATTTTCCTAATTTTAACAAAAAAACTTAATTTTGACCACCTCATTTAGAAATATCTAATTTTTATGATTTGGTTGGATATTTTAACCCATTTACATAACACACGAATCTTTTTAATCCATATACAAGTTGGTCGTTAATTTAATACTTTTAAATGATTATTTATAACATTTATTCTTTTTGGCTTACTTTAACACGTACCATTATTATGATTATAATACGTTATGAATTAATGCAACAAATTTGTTATGTTTTTAAAATATATATTATATTATAATACGTTTGTTAACTACATAGCATAAATTATTTGAAACCTCTATTTAAATTTAGAACCAACCGTCCCGTATAGTTGTAACTGGTTTCGGTTCCAATACTAGCAAAACCCGGAATATTTAAAACCTCTATTAAAATTTTCTCTACCTAAGCTTGCATACAATAGATTACATACCAAAAAATATAAACCAAGTTTGATTAACTTATGATGATTATTGGAAGGTTATTTTTTACTTGTATACATTAAAATATTATCATACATGAACAAAAAAGTAAAAGAATTTATCACTAGCATCAAAAGGTTATTTTCTACTTGTAATGAATCAACAATGTTCATATATTTCTTCATCTTTCAAAAAAAATATTAAATTAGATAAGTGAAAATTTTGTTAGATATTAATTAAGGATAAGATAATTTAAAATTTTGTTTAAAAAGTGTTAAAATGATTGTCCTTTGATATTCTGGTCCGGTTCCGTGTAAAAAGCCGAACCCATTGGAACCGGAACCGGAACCGGACCTGAAAAATGAAAAAAACTGAAACCGAGAATTATGCCACTTATATGTAATTCAGTTCGGTCTAGTTCCGATACGGTTCCGATTTAATCCGGTTCATACGATTATTTTGCTCATCCCTAATTATATATATCTTCCGTCAATATCATATTTTGAGTAGTCATTTTTTGGTTGGTGTATGTCTCTTACATTAAATGAATAGTTGGTGGCCAATCTATTTCTGCAACTACAATGCCGATTAATTTATATAAATGAAAAGCGTGGTACTGTTAATTAAATTAAGTCTCATAGAGTTGTACGTATCATGCTATTAATGTCATATCACCGATCTAGAAAACAAAATCCAAACAAAATTTTTTTAACAACTTCTAACTCTATTACAATTTATGAACGACGGAACTTAAAACCATTATCTTTCGCTTATGAGTAATCACCACACTAAAGTATATAAGTAATTACCGTTGACCTACAACCTAAGTGGCTCAAATAACTTATTTGACTTCAACAAAAGCATATATGTTAAAAACTGAAATATAGCAAGGTGCTAGATCATGTCATGATGATATAAGGATTTTTTTTTAGAAAAAAAGATATATCTTCCTACTATTTTTATCCCATCCTACTAAATATTATCATAAAATGACATGAAATCTACTATTTTTCTTTTTCTCACTTGCTCAATTGATTTTGACTTGTGTTGATAAGTAGATGATATAAGGATGTTTTCTAAACATTTTCATCAATCAACATCAATCTATGTAATTCAATCTATGTATTTAACCAAAACATAGAATAGTTTTGAATCATACCACACCAATCGTTCATTGATGTCACATAAAAAGAAAAGGCCACCAAGTTTCGAAGTTTCGATACCACATGACCAATCGTTCATTGTGTACACCATCGACGACATGAAGGTTTCTAATCTCTTCATAGTGAATCCGACAATCGAAATTCCAACAAATCAAAGCTTCTATCAATGTGATTCATCAACAATCAACACCTCACCAATTTGCGATATCTACCAACGTACAGTGATCTAACAAAGCAAGGAATCAATAAATTTCTAAGCTTGTCTGTGACCTAAACTGCTTTCTATTCACTATGCTTTAAATAAGCACTAGCACTGTTGATTTATTTGGATTTGACATCGGTTTGTTTCTAGTTTACGGTTATTTGTGGGTAATCAACTTAGAGAAATATTAAAGATAACAAATCAATTAAGTCTAGGTTGGGATTTTACTTTGGGCTTGTGGATCAATTTGTTGAAGAAGAATAAAGTGTGGTAAAATCAAATTATGTCAAATTCTTGAATGATTTCTTATGATACGTATATGTACAGGGAAGTTTTAAAAAACCTTTAATATCTAACGTGTAATTAAACATAATACAGCATAATAAATAGAGAAACGTTTAATAATTTATCAAATTGAAGTACATATTATAGAATAATGAAAATCTCGTAGGTATTTTGTATTACATTGATAACTATTTATAGAGTACAAAAGGTATATGAGAAACCCTAATACTAAACCATAATGGACCCTAGCTCATCTATATAATTGGGTTGGATCATCCTATACTACGTTACTCTAATACTCCCCCGCAGTGAGAGCGGTAGAAGATCGAACGATCATACTGGAGCAAAAAATACAATAAAAGATAAGAGAAAATAACATAGAAATATAAAAAGAAAAAGAAAACTCCGTGGCAGCAAGGCATCGACGGGTTAGCGGCCAAAGGGGGCGGCAAGAAGAGTGGCGGCGGTGGTAGGAGCTACGACTACAACAGCAAGAACTACAACTACGACGGTGGCGGCAAGAGGCGAGTCGGCAGCGGAGGGCGACGGTAGGAGCTATGACTGCTACGGCAGGAGCTACAACTACAATGGTCACAAGAAGCGTAGCGGCAGCAAGAGATGCGACGGCGGCGGCAAAGGAGAGAAACCTAATAAATTTTTATTTACAATGCGTTCCTGGGGCAGGATGAGAAGGTAAAGAAAAGAAAGAAAGTCGTCACTCAAAAGGGACGACGAGGAGAAGAAAGGCGGTAGCGGCCAACCGTAGTTCGGTAGCGGCGGCGGTTGAGAGAGGAAGAGAAGATAGGGCCAAAGGCTCTGATCTCATGTAGAATATTAAAAACCCCGTATGAATTTTGTATTACATTGATAACTATTTATAGAGTATAAAAGGTATAAGAGAAACCCTAATACTAAACCCTAATGGGCCCTAGCTTATTTATACAATTGAGCTGAGTCATCTTATATGAAACCCTAATCTACATAACTCTAATACATATATTCGACAATCTTACCACAAATACAATTCTAGTACAATAAGCCTAACAAAAACATCGAACTGAATCTATTCTAAATTAACAAATCTTAATATATTACAAATATTTAGACATGAGCAATATGGTTATAAGGGGATTTAGATTGTTTTGAAAAGATATAATTTAATAACTTTGAGCCTTAAGGACACATTAAAAAATAACTTCAAATATGTATGCATTTAGATCACTATAAAATTTAAGAAAGCAAAGTATGTAATATTTTTATACCAATCAAGTCTTTATTCTAACCCATTTGCTTATGAATGTCTGAGTTTTAGTTTAGTTATTGAATTATTATTCACCATATGTCAACACAAGTAAAGATTTCAAAAACCTATTTTGGGAAATTTATTGTATATATTTTTTATTCTTAAAAAACATAAAAAGTTTATTATGAAGTGGATGCAATACTTCTTAGTTAAGAAAAAGTTGAATCGCTTGAATCAATCAATGAATTTTCTTAAACCACCTCTAATCAGACAATTCAAATATTTCTAGCAATGTGCTCTTTTGAATTATTAAGTAGAATATTTTATAATTTAGGATGTTGATGACACATACATCTAATGTAAACACAGAAAATCACATTAGCAAATCTTCAACAATTTATTGTATTCCAAGCACTAGGTTATATCTCAAAAAATTAATACCTCTTAATTTCATAATTTTAAGGATTATTTTAAAATATAATTTAACCATAAGTTTTTATTGATATTACATAAAACCCAAATTATAAATCCTAACGAATACACAAATCACTTTATTAGCGCATAATAATATTGTCTAAAAATTCAGATGTTGCATTCATAATCTTCTTCTATAACATGCAAAACTCTGGCGTGTTAATCACTTAATAATAAGTTTTTATTAAAACCAGATCATGAGATTTACGTTGTATGATTATGTCACGAAAAAGATAACTGATTTAGGGATTTATAAACATAAACTATCTTATAAAAAGGGATTATATCTCACTAATCGGTTGTATATAGATATTCTCATATACACTAAATAAAAAAATATCATAGAAAAGGATTACTAATTTAGTGATTTATAAATAAAAAATTAAGCATAAATATGTTCACTTGTTTACACTTTTATAAAGAATATAAACAAGAAAATACCTATTTGAAAAAGAATAAGTGTTATTATGTTTTGATTTACATAAAATCAAATATAGTAACTCACTTTTTTCAATATTTATGAAATAGACATTTTTACTAATAAATTTTTTTTAAAAATATTATTTTTAAATCTTGTGTCAGATTACGGTAAATTGACAACAAATGGTGAATAAAAATGAGACGATAATAAATATATAATTATATTTTTTTTATCAATCATTCTAAATATACACAATTAAATACATCAATTAGATATAAATATATAATTTATACAAACAAAACACCCCCTGTATATTTTCTTATAATCCCTCATACTCAAAATTAAAATTGAAATTACAATTGGAAATCAAAGTCAAAATTAAATTATAATTTTGCATCAAAGTCAAAGTTGGGGGAATTAAATTATTCTATTGGTTGAATTAAATATAATTAAGGAAAGAAAATTTTAAACTTTTTGTGTTCTAATAAAGAGTAAGATTCATTGTTTTAGTTAAACTTTGTTACTTTTTAGTTACTTTACTTTAGTTCTTTTCGTAATTAGTAATATTAAATGGGTTTAGTTCACGAAAATTTATTCATTTATCACGTTTTTCTCTTGTGTGTATCCAACTTTTAAAGTTCCCACTTAATGTATCAAACTTATCATTTTATGTATGTAAGGCACTGACATGACACCGATTTGGCTGATATGACAATGACATGGCGGTGACTTGATGGATGATGTGTATTCAAAATAAAGAATACTATTTAGTAATAACAACAACAACAGCAACAATAATAATAATAATAATAATAATAATAATAATAATAATAATAACAACAACAACAATCAGTTTACGTGTTTTGATTTAGTTCGAGTTTCGATTACATATTTGAAGTCGGGTACCCAATACCCAATCACGTTTTGTTATTTTACATACTCAACATTAAAAGCTAAGATTTAATATAGTGAAGTTTCAAAATCTACTGTTTTGTATATTATGACATATAAGAGCAGGTTATTGCACCTGACCATATAATAATAATAATAATAATAATAATAATAAGATTCAAAGGGATACTTTATCAATTTGTGATTCAATGTGTAAATCCGTTCATCGATTTAGGGTTTGAACAGGTGGTTTCATCTTCATATGATAGGTTTGTTCCTCGAACAAGGGTTTAATTAGTTCCTCCAGCAGATTGAAGGTTCATCGATTTAGTTTTGTTCCTTGGTTTCATCTATTTATCGATTTAGGGTTCGAACACGGGGTTTCATCTTCCATTAAATAGGTTTATCAATTTCATCGATCTATTCATTGATACACAGGTTTGTTAATTGGGTTTAAAGGTTTGAAATTTCAATACGGTACAGGGGTCATGCGATTGTTAAAGAGTTTAGGGGCGATTTTGCCCAAATCTACGATTTTTTTCAGATCTGCGATTTCATGGATTGCACAAGTTTGTTCATCAGATTTAAAGTCTGGGATTTCAATATGATACCGGGTTCATAGGACGGTTCAATTCATGTTCTTTTGCTTTTGATTTGTAATTTTTTTGTTTGTTTTGAGTTCATAACATTTGTTTAGATTTAGGGTTCTTACCCAGATTGATGGTTCGATTAAAGGCTTGTTCTTGACAACATGGTTTGATTTCTTTTGCTCATCGATTAGGGTTCATCATATCACTTTAATTCTTCATTTATGAGTTTAATGTTCTAGTTCTTCAAAGTTTGAAGGTAGAATACATAATGTTCTTGCATTGATTTATCCATTTGGCATTTTAAAATAAATAAAAATTAATCGAATAATCGGTTACCTGCTCAATAGGTAATCAGGTATATGAATTGGTAGTTTCTGAATGTTCATTACATTAAATGTTAGTTTTTTTAAAAATTATGTATATACAATAGTAAAGATAACAATTTAATAATTTTTCATAAACTTGAACCCTTTTAAAAAAGTTACCTATTAATTTCAATAGACGATTGAAAATCTCATTATAAATTTGTTTAAAATTTTTTATGCCTATGATTCATCATTAACTGTCAAACGGCACGTGTTAAAGAATGTAAAGCAAACACACCATTGTAAGTGTGTTCCTTCACCAAATTACAACCCAAACAGTACCCAAATTTAACAAAGAACTGACAAGCCAATGTTAGCCGGTATAATCCCGGTTAATGTTTCAAAATAAGAATAACCGTTTAACCCAACCTGAATTAACCGGAACTTGAAAATAACCGAATTAACACCCTATTTTAAATAGTGATACATTATTGTGACATAAGATATAAAACAAATTAGAAAAGTTTAAACGAGAACTTTTGTAATACTAATTAATTAATAAGGGTACTTTGATCATTTTTATATTTACCCAACAATGAATTATATCTAGATGGATCGTCATTAAAGATCGAGATTTAATTTTCCTAAAATACTCATAATTAAAAAGCGCCAAAAATTCTTATAATTGATTAATTTTAATTAATGAACAAATTAGTTCTCAAAAACTCTCTCCTAAAACAAATATGGCGTCACATATTAGATTTTTATTGTTTATTTCGCACGTATAATGTACATATTTGACTATTTGTAATAATAAATTCATATTCATATTTATATTTGTAAACAAACAGAGAAGTAAATGAAGACTAATTTTTATAAATACATAAAAAAATAAAAAAATAAAATGAAGACTAATTAATTAATAATAAATCTTGTATTTGTAAACAAACAGAGAAGTACATGAAGAATAATTTTTTATAAGTACGTAAAAAAATAAAATAAAATAAAATGAAGACTATTTAATTAACTATTTATCTTGTATTTGCAAACAAACAGAGAAGGAAATGAAGACTAACTTTTTATAAATACATAAAAAAATGAAGAATAATTAATTAATTATAAATCTTGAATTTGTAAACAAAAAGAGAAGGAAATGAAGAATATTTTTTTATAAATACGTAAAAAAATAAAATGAAGACTAATTAAATAATTATAAATCTTGTATTTGTAAACAAACAGAGAAGGAAATGAAGTATATTGTTTTATAAATAAGTAAAAAAATAAAATAAAATAAAATGAAGACTAATTAATTAATTATAAATCTTGTATTTGTAAACAAACAGAGAAGTACATGAAGAATAATTTTTTATAAATACGTAAAAAAATAAAATAAAATAAAATGAAAACTAATTAATTAATTATAAATCTTGTATTTGCAAACAAACAGAGAAGGAAATGAAGACTAACTTTTTATAAATACGTAAAAAAATGAAGACTAATTAATTATTTATAAATCTTGTATTTGTAAACAAACAGAGAAGGAAATGAAGTCTAATTTTTTATAAATACGTAAAAAAAATAAAATAAATAAAATAAAATGAAGACTAATTAATTAATTATAAATCTTGTATTTGTAAACAAACAGAGAAGTAAATGAAGACTAATTTATCGTAAAAAAAGAAAATAAAATAAAAGGAAGACTAATTAATTAATTATAAATCTTGTTTTATATATTCAAGTTGACTCTAATTCTACATCATCTTCACGTACATTCATCTTGATCGAGTCGACTCCGATTCCTCATTTTCCCATTCGATCGATCATCTGCAATTAATAATGTCAGATCAGCAATCTTCTCCCGCCGGGGAAAACTCTCCCTTTATAGAACTCAATCCCGACGGTTCCTACACTCGCCACGTATCCTACCCATCCTCCGTTCCCACACCTGATCAAGATTCAAATACTCCTGTGCTCAGCAAAGATTTAACCATCAACCACATTAACAAAACCTATGTTCGAATTCATATCCCCAAAGAAACCTTAACCCGAACTCCCGCCAAAAAGTTACCTCTCGTTGTCTATTTCCACGGCGGTGGCTTTGTTATCTTGTCTGCTGCTACAACCATCACACACAATCTCTGCGACCAACTGGCAGCACACCTCCCTGCGGTGGTCGTCAACGTTGACTACCGACTTGCACCGGAACATCGCCTCCCAGCAGCCTACGACGACGCTAATGAGGCTTTGCATTGGATCAAGACGAGTGAGGATCCATGGTTGACCGGTTTTGCTGACTTGTCTAATTGTTACCTAATGGGAACTAGTGCTGGTGCCAACATGGCATACCATGTTGGACTACGTGTGTCCCGACAACTTCAAGATCTTGACCCTTTGAAAGTCAAAGGGTTGATCTTGCATAATATGTTCATCGGAGGGGTGGAACGGACGGAATCGGAGATCCGATTGGCTGATGTTGGGCCACAGTTGACTCTTTCCATATGTGATACAATGTGGGATTTGTGTCTACCTGTCGGTGAAAGTCGTGACCATGAGTATTGCAACCCGTTTGTAGGTAGTGGTCCGGATAATGTGGGTCGGATCAAGGATATGGGTTGGCAGGTGATGGTGGCATGTCGTTACGGGGATTTGCTGATTGATCGTCAAATGGAGTTTGCAAAGAGTTTAGAGGTGAAGGGTGTAGAGACCAAGTGTTTCTGTGGAGATGGTGCTCATGGGATTGAATTGTTTGACGATTCTAAAGCCAAAGAGTTGTTAGAGGAAATATCGAGTTTCATATCTTCCATTAATGTTCACGAAAAACTATGTTCGAAGGTTAAGGATACGAAATGATATCATATCCGACGAGATCATGTTAATTGCTCGAGTGTTGTGTCGGGTAAAAATAAACTGATCCAATTTCTAGTTAGAGTTCATGTTTGAGATCCAGATACGTTTGACTTAATTAGTTCAAATGTTTATGTTCTTCAATTTCCATTTGTTCATGTTCTCTTAATTTGTTCCACATTTCTAAATTTCTAAATTTGTAATATAATTAGTTTGTTCGATGTTTGTGTTGTTCATTTATAATTTCCATATTTGTTCGGGTTTAATCTTT
The DNA here is from genome assembly GCA_032274825.1 of Drosophyllum lusitanicum. NCBI lineage: Eukaryota > Viridiplantae > Streptophyta > Magnoliopsida > Caryophyllales > Drosophyllaceae > Drosophyllum > Drosophyllum lusitanicum. Next base: position 12,276 of record JAUEJL010101846.1, read on the forward strand.
GAATGATTGTTTTTAGATCACATGAATATTGTCTAGTTAATTTTTGTTTGCTTAAAATTCTAGAATTGATTGCTCATGTATTCGATTTTGATTTTTTTTTTTTGTTCATATTCAAGCAAGTGAATTAGGATTGCTAACATATTTTTTGGTTTTTTAGTGTCTTTTGGTAATGAAGATATACATAATAAAGATGAATTTGAAATAGGCCCCTAATGAAAAAACTATTCAATTAAGTAGAATGCGTGTTCATATTATCTGTAATTAATAAGTCATTAATGTCTCACTAACAGTGCATAAATGAGGGATATTTTATAAAAATTAAGCCCCGCTCTTTAATGATGGTCTATACGGATGCAATTCACGGTTAAAAATATATATACCCCCTATTAATGAGCATTAATGGTGATTAGAAATGGTATTCGCAATAAGAACAGTTCTCAAATAATATTGGTTCTCACGGTACTCGCTATAAAAACTGTTTTCAAATGAACTATCCCATATATATATATATATATATATATATGGGAAGGTTCATTTGAAAACAGTTTTTATAGCGAGTACCATGAGAACCAATCTTCACCCTTGATTAACATAAATCAATGGTCAATAAAAATGATGGCTCAGATAGCTCATTAATGATGCATTAATGAGGGGTATTTCAGAAAAATCAAGGCTCGAACTTTAATGACAACTCACCAGGATGCAATCCAGAGTTGGAAAATTATATAAAGACTAAAATACCCTATTAATGAGCATTAATGACGGTTACAAATGGTACTCGCAGTACTCACAATAAAATGGTTTGCAAATAATCATTTAAATATTTATATACATACATATATATATATATATATATATATATATATATATAGGGAGCGGTTCAAACGAGAACTGTTTTTCGTACGAGAACTGCG
>JAUEJL010101857.1:0-25472 GCA_032274825.1 Drosophyllum lusitanicum
GTTATGATGCCATCATTCTATTACTTAAATTTTTTCCACCAATTATACCTCTTTATTTCCTAAAACTCTTTTCAAATTACATATCATTCTATTTTTAAAGTTTTTTCACCAATCATACCCCTTTATTTCTAAAATTCCTTTAGAATTACTCTTTGCTTACGTCAAAATCCTTAAGACCAAATCTTCCACGACATGGATCATAAAATAAAACTGGTTACCCCACTTCATAACCTTTTCCCATGCTTGTCAAAACTCAAAAGCATTTAATAATGCTATGTTAATACGAACAATTTGTAGGTTTCATTTATTAAATTTAGGAGTTGTAGAATTTATGATCGAGGTTTTTGTTTTGAATGGAAGATTCAAATTCAATTGATAGCTAGACGACGGCTTATCGCAATTCAAACTCTTCTTGTGTCCACAGACAATACCCACTTCATTGTTAGAATTATTAGAAAATGGAGATTATTTATGGCTAGCATCTCAAAAGGAATGGTGATGAAACACTATTCATGTTACCTCTTGAAACATACTACCTCATTTATACTAACAAGTAAAAAATATATTAGAACTTTAAAAAATTAAGTTATTTCTGACTTATGAGAGGTGTGGTTGAATCATGAATGGAGTGACAACTTTTATTAGGCGTGTGGTTACTATTATTATTTTTATATCCTTCGTTTCACGTAACACAAAACATATTCTAATAGCAAATTTTGTTTTGAGATGTTAATTTTATAGACTTAATTTCTTTATTTTTGGTAGGTCAGAATATATAATAGTAACCTGATGTGTTCAATGAAATTTATGATAATAATTTGTTTATGTGGTATTATTCTTGTTACATCTACGTTTGATAGTAATCCGATGTGTAATGGTGGTCTTTGTTTGGGTGATCAAGCCGGGAGTGGTGAAACATAAATTTGTGAATGTCTCTTGTTTCTTTTGTGAATGTCTTATGTTAGAAACAAGCACGAGAGAAAAAACCAAAATATTATTCTCACTTATATTGATAATTCTTGTGTATGTGGACAACACATCTAAAGTCTATAGACATTAAGGCTAGTGAGCCAAAATTGATATCTAAGACTAGTTATTTACTTACATGATAATTTGTAGTTTTAACAATATTAATATATGATGGATTTGTTATGCTTTACAATTATTTTGATATGTATATTAGTGTTCTTTAACATCATAAACATTTAAAATTGATTTAACCATCCCCGTATACACGGGACGTTAAACTAGTTATAGTTAAATTAACAAAAATTAATAATAGTTTTAGACTTTTAATTTAATCAATTATCTTTAATACTTATTAAAAGAAAATGAGTTATAATACATCATTCTATTTTTAAACACTTAAATATTTTAATAAATACTTCTATAATGTTTGATATTAGCGAATGTACCAATGTTAGTTGTTTCTTATGCACAATGGAGATAGTGGCCGAATATGGTAGAGGGGGCCTGAGGTGGAGGTGGTGGTAATCGGAAATGTTAGCGGATGTCAAGACGGTGGCAATGATGCGAAAAGAATTAGCAATAGTAATTAATTATTAATACTTATTGTACATTTATTTAATTATTATAAGTAATTTAAATATGAAGTAAAATTAAAAGAGAATGAAAAAATAAATGATAAGGGTAAATTAGTTATTTCAAGTTAAGAAGGGGCCAATAGTGTAAGAAAATTAGGTCAGAAAAGACAACCATAGAGTAGTGTAAGAAAATTAGGTCAGAAAAGACAAACATAGAGTAAATGCATAATTTTGACCATACCAAAAATATAATTAACTCTAGAAGATATTAATAGCTAGCGGAGCAAGGAGGACCAAAATTGCAAGAGTTTTTTTTGTTGGAAAAGAGTAAAATCATAAAATTGTAAAAACTAAACCATAGAAACCAAATTTATAATTTTAATCGATGTATCAAACCACATGAATTTAATCTAACTTTTATACATAAAAATGCTCATTTATAATTACTTTTGTCAAATTTACAGGTGGATTGTAAATTTGTAACCAATTAAGCAAATTGTATTATTAGTTTTCGAATGGTCTAACATCCATTGAAACCCTAACAATCATGCATAGCAATCATAATTCAAAACATGATAAAAAAGAATATCCATAACACAAACATGTATGAAAGCGAAGTAGCTTCTTTATTTTTTTTCATGACCGTATCTTGATGTAGAAAATGCAACAAATAACGTTACAACCTTCATAATTAAAAATTGAAAAAAATAAATAAATAGAGAGAGATATGAAGTCTGCTGAGCCCCACTACTTTCACCACGTAGCTCACCGTTGCGTCTTCTTCTCTACTATTGGTCATCCACTAAGCAAAGGTAGTGTAGCAAACTCCATCCTCCAAGTTATCCTCACTCCACAACATCCTCGCTACTCCTTTCACTCTTATTGCCATAAAAGGATACTATGATGGTATAATAACAACCTTTCCAAAAAAAAGTAGTTTGATAACCAAATGGTAGACTAGAAAAGATGATTCCAGTATATAATTATATAAACTTTGTTATTCAAGTAGTCTTATGTGACTAGAAAATAACTAGTTATCTTGCGGTTAAGTGCGAAAGTTGAAATAAGAACAAAAATAATATACAAAATGCAGCTTTCATGAGACTTTATGAAATGAGGTTCCATTGACGACTAAGGATGTAAAAATATGTTAAATTAATTGATAATAGTTGTCAAAGTGAAAGCGAAAGATATTATAGTACAAGAAAGTGTGGTGTATAAGTGGATCATGTGGTTTAAACATAATACACCGAGTTGTTGCGCCTAGTCTCCTACTTCCTTGGTTAATAGATATAGATCAATAGGTGGTTTGGCATATGCTACAACTTTTAAAACAAAAAAATTCTACTTCAATGCTAGACAGCAACCTTTATTTTACATATAATCCAAGCCAAAAATACAGATAAAAAATGAATTTTATTGGGCTTTTTATAATTGCCTAATTGGGCTTTATTATTCTAAGAGTGTAGCTATATGAGATAACAACTTAACAAGACCATGGATCCAACCCAATATTTATTCCCCTTTCTGTTTGCTTAATATTATCAACTAGTGTAACTGCTATATTTGGACAATCCACTATCTTTACTTGCAATAGTTTTAATTTACAAACCTATTTGAAAAAAAATAAATAGTAAGTGTATTATTAATATCATGTTGCTTCTACATTGAATAAGAAACCATGAGCAACGTCTTTTTAAACAACTTATCACTTATACTCAACACTATTTGCGTCTTATATATAGTATTAATAAAAAAAATTATCATACGTTTAGTTAGTTGAATCAGAATATAGTCCAACTGGTCCTATAATTTGGCTCTATTGGTTTTATAGTAAATAATCCCAATACAAAATCAGAACTTTGGTGATACCTATTAATCCAAATCGGCTATCAAAATTCAAATAATCCTAAGCTATTCTAATGCTATTCAAACTAGGTGTCAGGTAATCATAATCTGTTCGTTCTAATTCTATAATCATATCTTATCAAGTTCAAAATTTCTTGAAGGTGGTTTCAAGTTTCAACTTGAGTATCACATTTCCAACTATTATTGCATTACACAATCAAATTCACTCAATTAGGGCACATATTAGGAAGAAAGAGAGTAGCCAAAAAAAAAAAACTCAAAAAGAAGCAAATTGACAATATTGCAAAGTATAGGGACCCACGAAACTGAGTTTTCCTCGGCAGCAACCGAGTCGGCCGACTGAGTCACTCAGTCTCCTCCTCCAACGCCAAACAGCACCAAAAATCACCATCTCCCCCCATCTCTCTTTCTGCAAAACTACACGCTTCTCTCTCTAACCCTAATTTCCCCTTTCCGTTTTTTCAATTATTGCCCACAATCAAACGGCTGGTATCTGTCCACGTCTCCATCACCATCGTCATTGACGTCTTTCTTCTTCACCGTCTCTTTGCTACCTCACGAAATTGATTTCTATAAGATCCATTTTCTAGGGTTTTCTTCACACACATACACTCTTCGAAGTTCTTGCGGAAAACGCGACTGTAAACAAGCTTTAATGTTTTCTTCTTGAAATTTTCATCCACTTCCGAGCTTCCGCCGTGTGGGTTTATCGAAATTCAGGTACTTAATCGATCCAATTTCAATGCCCTAATTCATATGACGTATGTAATGTTTTTTATACGTTTGAAGATTGTGTGTTTTTTTATCTGTTGTGGACTACTATTGTTTTTATGATTGCATTGTTTTAGAATTTATGGTAAAGGGTGTTTGTTCATCTTCGTTTCTTTTTCGATTTAGGGTTCGTCATGAATTGAGGGAATTCGAACTGGTTCAATAGGATTTTGGTTTTTGGATGGCGATTGAAAAGAATAGTTTTAAAGTTGTTCCAAGCAGTAGACTAGAGTCTGAGTTTTCTTCTCGTAGTAGGGAAGAAAGTATGTCTACTGAAGATGATGAATTTCAGAGACGAGGGGGTATGGAGTTAGACGATGAAGATGATGATTATGATGACTGTGATTCGGGTGCTGGTTCTGATGACTTTGATTTGCTTGAATTGGGTGAAACTGGTGAAGAATTTTGTCAAATTGGGGATCAAACTTGTAGCATTCCTTTTGAGCTCTATGATCTTCCGGGGTTAGAAGAAATTTTATCCATGGATGTTTGGAACGATGTTCTTACAGAAGACGAACGGTTAAGTCTTACAAAGTACCTCCCTGATATGGACCAAGAACATTTCATGCGAACCATGAAAGAGCTTTTTACGGGTTCTAACTTTCATTTTGGGGTTCCAATAAACAAGCTCTTCAATATGTTAAAGGGAGGTCTATGTGAACCAAGAGTGTCACTTTATCGACAAGGGCTAGGTTTCTTTCAAAAGCACCTTCACTATCATATCATCAGAAAGCATCAGGACACCATGGTCAACAATCTCGTTCAGATACGTGAAGCTTGGTCAAAGTGTAGAGGGTACAGCATTGAGGAGAAACTTCGTGTGTTGAATATAATGAAAAGTCAAAAGAGCTTAATGTATGAAAAAATGGAAGAATTGGAAACTGATTCTTCAGAAGAATCTGCAGATGGTTTATGGAACAACAAGAAGATAAAAGATCATAAACAGAAGTGGCCCCAGGTTCGGGGTCATCATCCTGGATATCGATCCAGCCAGACATTAGCTTTAGAACCCGCTAATTTTGGGAAGCAGAACCCAAAAGGAACTTTAAAGGTTTCGGGCTCGAAAATGTCAACAACCAAAGAACAAGTAAGCCCATTTTCTTCTATTGAAGCAAAATCCGGGCCTTCAGGCTCATCATCATTTCTTCACAGACAGATGAGGGATCATGAAGAAAAAACGATGTATGATGTCACTGTTCATCGAGATCTTAGTTTGACAGATAAGATTGGGAAGAAGTATAAAGGTTTTAGGGGTGAAGAATTTCCCGAATCCTTCATGGGTTTGCCTGTGCCATTGAAGACTGATATGCATACATTTGGTAGAAACAGGACTGTAAATCAGTTATCAGATATTAAAGTGTTAACCGCAAAACCGTCTAATTCAAGATTTCCTTATGATTACGGGAAAAAGCTTAAACTCCCTGAGCATAATCAGAAAATTGATGTAGAAGATGCATTTAAGTACAGGAATACAAGGGCTCTAAATCTTTCAGAGATGGATAGTCAACAAGATCCATTTTGGCACCAATCATTAGGAGAATTCATTGATCAACCATACAGGTATGTCGGTTCAAATGTTAAAACATGGAAAGGATATTTAGGGTTAATTATATATGGGGTTTGAAACTGTTTATGTGATAACCATTTTTTAAACTATGGATAGACAGATGCTAGTTCTGATTATTTATATTAGTTTTCATGCAGCTCAACAGAACTGATTATCAAAGAGTAAATTTGCCTAATTACCCCTTCTTAACCTAATTTAAGAGACTTCACTTCAAGCTCGCAAGATGTATCTTGGTTTTTTTCTCAAGAACATCCTTGGTCATATTGTGCTAATTTCATAAACAATCAGAATTTTCCAAACACAAAAACAGCTGATAATCTGATTATTACAGCTCAAAAAAATAAAAGCATGTCTAAACCAGATCTTCTACAACTTCTTTTGTTGCAGCTGGTTATCTAATTTTTGTTGATTCACAAATCACGTAGCGGGCTTTTTCAAATTTGCTTTTTGATTTTTAAGTTAATGGACTTTTTGCATGTGGGTCACAGGATGGGGATGAAGAAAAGCAGGGCAGTTTCTATGCAAAATGGAGGACGAGTGGTAGCAGCTGCTGAAGGAATGAAAATGTTAGCAAAAGGCGAGGAAACAGAGTCAGATTCATCTGAACAGTTTGGTGAAGATGATGACGATAATCCCCTGATGAGAAGCAAATGGGCTTACCCGAGTGGTGCGTCCGCTTTGAAATCTGGGCCAAATTTTAAAAAGCCTAAACTTGGTGGCAAGAACAATAACAAGAATTCGAAAGATCTCGGGTCATTACAAAATTTAAGAAGAAACGCTGATTTTCGTGACAAACAGAAGGGTAAGACACATGGTAACAATCTTTTTGGTGATTCTAATGGTGATGCTCATATTGACGGTATGTTTCAAGTCGCCTTAAGAAAAACATATCCTGGAGGGAAGAAGCAAAAGGGAGAATTTGGGCGTGAATATTCTGGTCTTCCAATGCACATTAACGAGTATGTTACCAATGAGCCCGTAAGGTCTGCTAAAAAAAGTCAAATGGTTGATGGGTATGGTCAAGATCATCATGAAATTGTGGATGTAAGGTTATTAGGTTGCAACTCGGGGTCCAAGAAACGTAAAGTAAAAGATGAACTGATGTACATGGATGTTCGTGATGAAGGTCAAGGTCAACTTGATGATGTCGGATATGTTAAAAGTGTCGGGAAAAGGAAATGGAGTGAGGAGATTCCTTTTGAGAATGTAATCCCAGAGGCACAAGTGATGGATATAACAGAGGAAGATGCAGAGTTTGAAAATAAAAGTCAGAAAAAACCGTTCACTTTGATCACTCCAACGGTTCACACGGGATTTTCATTTTCAATCATACATCTTCTCTCAGCTGTAAGAATGGCAATGGTGACTTTACTTCCTGAAGATAATGTAAATGATGAGAGACAGAATCTCGGGGATGAGGTGAAACAGGAAGTCGTTAATGGCGATCAAGGTACAACTAGCTCTGATACTAATGTAAATCCGAATGTTCCTTCTTTGACGGTCAAGGATATAGTCAACCGTGTGAGGTCAAACCCGGGTGACCCGTGTATTCTTGAAACTCAAGAACCCCTTCAAGATTTGGTGAGAGGGGTTTTGAAAATATTCTCCTCAAAAACCGCTCCTTTGGGAGCAAAAGGGTGGAAACCACTCGTTTTATACAAGAAATCGATCAAAAGCTGGTCATGGGTGGGACCTGTTTCTCAGATTTCGTCAGATCACGAGATTGTCGAGGAGGTAACATCTCCTGAATCATGGGGTCTTCCCCACAAAATGCTCGTGAAACTGGTGGACTCTTTTGCTAATTGGCTTAAAAGCGGTCAAGAAACATTGCAGCAAATTGGATCTCTCCCTGCTCCCCCTTTGACTTTGATGCAGCTTAATTTGGATGAAAAAGAACGATTTAGAGACTTACGGGCTCAAAAAAGCCTCAATACAATAAACCCGAGTTCTGATGAAGTTAGGGATTATTTCCGTAAGGAGGAAATTCTTCGGTATTTAATCCCTGATCGGGCTTTTGCATATACAGCTGTTGATGGTAAAAAGTCAACCGTAGCCCCTTCAAGAAAAGGTGCAGGAAAACCAACATCAAAAGCCCGTGATCATTTCATGCTGAAGCGTGACCGCCCGCCCCATGTGACCATTCTTTGCCTAGTTCGAGACGCGGCTGCACGGTTACCCAGTAGTATCGGGACCCGAGCTGATGTGTGCACCTTAATTCGGGACTCACAGTACATAGTAGAAGATGTTTCTGATGCTCAAGTGAACCAAGTGGTCAGTGGTGCATTGGACCGTTTGCACTATGAACGAGACCCATGTGTTCAGTTTGATGGGGAACGAAAGTTATGGGTTTATTTGCATAGAGAAAGAGAAGAAGAAGATTTCGAAGACGATGGAACTTCGTCTACAAAGAAATGGAAACGTCAAAAGAAAGAACCGGTTGAGCCGTCTGATCAACAGGGTGCAGTCACCTTGGCTTATCATGGAACCAGTGAGCCAAGTGGGTTTGATCTGAGTTCTGATTTAAACCTGGAGCCCTCGGGTGTGAATGAAACTCGGGGGTTGGATAACGAGTTAATATGTATGAAGAATTCGACTGATCAAGATTTTGATGATCGCCGAGAGGAAGACGTTGAGCTCTTAAACACAAGTGTTTCTTGATGAACAGTTTAAGGTAATCGACTAATGTCTACTAGTTATAAGTTTTCATGTTTTGTGGAAATGGCGTTGGAGCTATAACTTTTAATTACTGTTTGTTTTGGAAGGTACAGGATGAAGTCAGAGACATGATTTATGATGGGTGTATTAATAAAATGCACGAAAATGAAGCGATTTTTGATATAGAAGGTAACGATAACCGAATGGCCAAGTCTTAAACAATTAATATGTAGTTTGGTATATAGTCTTCTTTTTTTTTCCTTAAAGATTTCATAAACTTTTATAAGGTCTGATTAATTGTAAGAGTTGGGTAAAATTATTTTCGAGTTTTAGTGGCTGGCTGGCTGGCTTATGATCATATTATTAATAATATTATTTATGGTTATAATCTATGAAAGTACCGATCCACCCTGAAACCTCATTTATTACTCTTAGGGTGTGTTTGGTTGAACGTAATGTAATGATGAAGGAATGGAATGAACAAGGTAATGGAATGAGTGATGGAATTGAATGATCCATTGCATTCTATTATCATGTTTGTTTTATATACGGAATTGAATGAGTCATTCAATTAAATTGTCTTTAAACATAATAAGATTTTAAAAATTAGTTAAGATTCCTTTTAGTAAAGTTTATAAATATCTAAACTTTTTTTGTTAATGTTAGTAAAAAAACTTTAAAAAATTAGATTAATTATTAAATTTCATTCCATTCCATGATGGAATGAGAAAAAAACACCTCTTCCTCATGGAATGAAATGGAAGGAATCACATTCCTTATGCAATGGTTCATTCCATTCCTGCATTATAAACAAACAAGTTTTTTTCATTACGACGGAATGACTTATTTCATTTCCTCTCTCAATCATCCATACCAAACACAACCTTATTATTATTATTATTATTATTATTATTACGTTTAGGAATGACAGATTCAAACCATCGGAATCCCTCTTCAAAACTGATTTAGCCATAGCCGACCGACCCAAACACACCCAAAACCCAACTTGATTAAAATTACCGGCCTTGAATCCTTGATCATACATGCTACAGTCAAAATATATTTTAAATCCAATTTTTTTTAATTATTATTTTGTTCTTCACATTCTTTTCCTTTTTTTTTTTTTGAAAAGCAACATTTTATTAATATCTCATTTTTAATACATAACAAGTTACACCTTCCACCACTTTTTAAGGCATTAACTGGTTGGTCGAGTGTCCCGAGATTACTAATTTTACGGGAATATACTCATACTAGTATAGTTTCTACATAATTACTTTGACGCTTTCCTCCGGGAACCTTAACCAATCGTTCCAAATTAGATTTTTTCTTTTCTTGCATCTCCCTCGTAGCCAATGGAACAATAGTAGTTGTATATGTAAAAGGACCTCGTCAATATCCCTTATCTTGTTTTTGTATATCACCTTGTTTCTGTTCTTCCAAATCCCATATGCCAACGATCTTACCGTCGCATTCCATACCTCTCGGTGCTTTGATGACCATGATCTCGGAGCCGCTGCATAGATGCCATCTAACCCATCTGCTTCTGGAAAGAAATAACCCCACCACTTGAAATACTCTTTCCACACTTTTAATAATTCGAGCCCAAAAAGACTCGAGTTGTAAGAATGGTAATCCCCAATATTCAACCCACCCCTCTCGAAATCAAGCAAAGTAGTACCCCATTTAACCCAAGGTATATTTTTATTATTTATGTCCTCCACCCCCCCCCCCCCCACCAAAAGAAATTCTTTCGCATTCTCTCTAAGGCACGAAAGATTCCAATCGGAGCACGAAACACTATACAACGGGATGCCAGATAGAACTGATTTGAGTAAAGTTCCGCCCTCCAAATGATATTAAACCCTTCTTCCACGACGACATTCTTGATAAAAATTTGTCGATCACTTAAGTTTATAACAGGGTTTGTCTGATTTTTTTTTTTGAAACGCAACATACCATTAAACCTTCAAACAAGAAACAATTACATGGCAGTCTTCCTGCTGCCAATTACATTTATTTTTAACCAAATTAGAGCAACATCCATATCCACCTGCAGATCAGAACCTACGACCACCCTTTACTGCTTCTATCTACGTCCCACTCGGATTTACCAACCATTGGTAGCATGTAATCATCTTTTTTCCGTATGTATCTATTGTCATCCAAAAAAATATCTGGCTTCGGAAACATCGATAAAATAAGTTATTCTCCGCTTAGGGCCGGCCTAAGTACTGCTTCTATCTACGTCCCACTCGGATTTACCAACCATTGTACAGACTTTACATGAGCCTGGCCGCCTGGGGAGTTGGAGAGAGGGCGGAAGAACGAAGAGGCGACTTGGAGATTCAATTGGATGATAGGGCAGTGTTTATCAGCGCAAGAAGGCAACTCCAGGGGGCTAAGTGCTATTATTCGATTTTAGTAGCTAATTATGGACTACATATTATTCAGTATATTTCCTTTTATGTTTGATTATTTCCTTTTGTAAGGGATCGGCTTTAGCTTTAAAGCAGCCGACCCCCTAGGTTTGCAGGCATGCGATTATTGGTTTTGTTCTACAACTGGGAGATTGCTTGGGTCTCGAAAGCCAAGTGTTTCATTATCAAAGCTATCCAATTTCCTACTGTTCTTGTTTGTTCTTACTGTTATCAATTTGATTCACATCACTCTCCTAGTCTCCTCTTGATTTTCAAATTACTTTGTCGACTGTCATCTCCGGTCGCCGTCATCCGTCGACAGTCGCCCATCACACGTTGCTCGTCGCAACTTGCAAGTCGCATGTCGCCCGTCACCGTCGCCCACCTGCTAGTCCCCGTTTGCCGTCGCCCACCTGCCAGTCCCCGTCAGCCATCGGCCAGTCGCCGATCGCCCTAAAGGTCTGTTTTTTAATCTGTTATCTGTGTTACTGTATATGATGATTGATGAATCTGTTTATTTTCAATCTGTTTGTGTATTCTAAATTCTCATTTCAAATATCAATCCCTAATTATATGTTATCTTACTGATAACCGTGTATCAATGTAATCTGTTCTTTTTTTTTTCAATCTGTTTGTGTATTCTAAATTCTAATTCCAAATATCAATCTCTAATTATTTGTTATCAGTGTTACACAAGTATTAGTGTAATGTGTATATTAGTATATACTAATTTCCAAATATTAATCTGTATGACTGTATATGATGATTGATGAATTTGTTTTTTTAATCTGTTTATATATTCTAAATTCTAATTCCAAATATCAATCCTTAATTATTTGTTATTTGTGTTACTGTGTATCAGTGTAATATGTATATTAGTATATACTAATTTCCAAATATTAATCTGTATGACTGTATATGATGAATCTATTTTTTTTCAATCTGTTTGTGTATTCTAAATTCTAATTCCAAATATCAATCCCTAATTATCTGTTATCTGTGTTACACAAGTATCAGTGTAATATTACATTTTTGTTTATATATATGTGTTACATATCTCATTTGTGCGTAATAAATTTCTTACAATCTTGTTTCTATGTTTCCAAATCAGATATAGAACCCCCAAATGGTTGCTTGCCACATGATTTTTACCTTTTGAGACATCCACCTTGAGTCGCTTTCTCTGATCAAGCCATCAGCCGAGAAGATATCGAAATCGCCAGCATCCCACCACTTGAAAACCCAACATGATATCACTAATTAAAGACAGACCTGAATTGAGCTCAATGGCTGCCAATCTTCTCATTTTCACCTACACTTCTCTCCATTCATGACCATATCATGTTTCATTGTCTTCCTTTGCCCGACCCAAATTGGAACTACACTCACAATCACATGACATGCATGCGTGATAGATAATATATACAAAAATAAAAACTTTCCACGTAGCTAGCATAAAATAATGACTAAAATATAAATAATTAAAGAATAAAACTTTCCACGCAAAATGGTTTAGGTCAAAAAAGTTTGAATTTTCATCGTTAGAAAAACTCAAATTTTTAGCCAAGAATCAATATTTTAAAAGAGACTTCACTTATTTTTAAACAAAAAATTAAATCAAAATGTTTGGGAGAATTGGAGATAACCATAACCCATAATTGAATCTAAAGATTTGATTATAGCAAAACTATTTTAGGTTAGACTAAAATCCATCTTAACATGTGTTGTTAAAATGAAATTTGTATTCTTTAAGTTAGTTTATATTTTAGCAGTCTGTCGAGTGACCAAATGGGTTAGCTGAGCATTTTGTTTGATCGGCTGATCGAATACTAGTGATCTCTTTAATCAATTGAGCGAGGTTTTCTCGATTAACTATCTGAGGTTAGCTGAGCAACTTTCTTCTTAGTTGTCCAAAGAACAACTAACTAAATCTTTACTCAATTGTCCCAAATCAATTGATCAGCTATGTACTGTGTTGCTTACTTTACTTTCTGATGTAAAAGTTTATTTAGTTAAGACTAAACATATGTTGTTCATTATAGCATTAGATCTTTGTTTTGTATTGTACCAATATTCTAAGTCTTGTCAAGTAGGACTTATTGGATAGATTTTAGATCCTAAGGAAAAAGAATTGAACTAAAGAAGATCTCGAAGATCTTAGTTTAATCAAGTGGTGGCTGATAACTCCATTCTTAGTTAACAAAGTAATTGAAGATACATTAAATACAAGATCCAAATATTTAATGAGAAGATTTAAAGCATCAAGATAAGATACATTCATGTAATTTAATATGAAGTTAGTATGCAAAAACACAATAAAGTGAAAAACACTTTTCACTTTGTAGTACTTTTCCTCAAAAGAGTAAGGTATTTTTCTAAAACATATTTTGTCTCTTACTAACCTTATACTTTAACGTGACATCTTTAAAAGTCAAAATCTACTCTCCCTTACAAAAGGCAAGCTCAACACCACTGTTGAGCATTTACTCTTTTCGGCAAAAACTTGTAATAACAATAGAGAGTAATTTTCAAACTTGTAAATGTGTTGAACCCACTTAGATTGTTGTCTTTGTTGTAAGCCGGTCTAAGTGTTAGACTAAAATTAGTTGTCTTCTTTTATAGTATTAAGAAATTCTGCATCCTTACATTTGTAATTCTTGATTTACATCGATAAAAATTATATGAAAAGTACTTCATTGTCAACTAAATTTTAAAAGCTTAAGTTTGTATTTAAACTCTCTTCTACCAACATTTTGTTGTGTACTACCTAACCTAATGTGCACTAACAGAACTTGACCAATGAACAATGTTTCAAATTCGATGGTAAGAAACTAACAATTTGGTTCACATTTCAACAATAAAACATTTTGATTAGTAGCACTTAAAAATTTGAATGGTAAAGCCACTAAAAAATACCTAAGTTTTTTATTAAGTAGGTTTCATTGACTGATAGCACTGCTAAAAAAATCACCTTGATGGTACACTGGATAGTCCACTTAACTTTCACAGGGTAGGTCAAGGTAAGCTTCAATCAAGGGTTGACAAGGGGTTGTTTCGAAAACAGACACGGATAACACAAGTTAAACCGTATACATCAGAGCCAAAAGCTCGCACTCCCACAAAACCTGAAGAGAGAAAATCACATTTGAGATCTGCCCGTCTTATACTATAATTCCTAGGTGAGACTTGATGCGGTCCATATGATGATTGCTTAGCAGTCACGGGTAATGCAAAGGTGTCGGGTCTAATCCCGGCCACCTATCTGCGGTGTATGTGATTTACATCATTCTCACTGACCTTAACGTACACCGAGCCAGTTTAGTAAATAGAAGATTTAAACGACAAAATCACTTGAATACTAAAGTTTACCTAGAAACAGTAATACTGTGGCTCAATCGATTTACAATAATAATAATACAAGATCACATCATTGACATACTTTGGCCCTAAATAAGCAACATACTCGTAAACCATTACACAATTATGAACTCTTATAATATGAGATCACAACACAAAAAATGAAAGAAATCTAGATTCAAAGCCTAAATTTGAATCTAGAAATGAAATGTGATCTGTACATATATTTTCTATTGAATAATTAATCAATTAATAGCAGCGAGCGGAAGCCGAGAATCTCTCGGGGACTGTGCAGCAGCCTCGAGATGCTTCACGTCTCCGTTTGGTAGCTTCAAGGATGATGATTTTGAATCCCAGAAATGTTTTAGTAGCTCCTCGAATGATGGGGTTTGTAATTCTTCAATGGATGTGATGCTTGGTAGATTGAATGGCCTCTTTTTTGGTGTTGAACATGATGGTTCATCAACCTGATAAACAAATATTATTAAAAAATATATATGTTGATTTTTAGTCAAATGGGTGATATAAAGAGTAATTTTATTTTTATCTCCGACTGAGAAATAAAACAATTAGCATTAGAGGAAGCATGTCAAATGAACAGGTTGAAAGTTGCTCAAAGTGTATAATGCATAAAATCTTCTTTAGCCTGTTATTTATTCAAAGATTATATTATTATAAATTTCAATAAAAAAATTAGATTATTATTGTAACATTTATAATCCTTTCAGATTTACATACAAGACCACTCTGCAAATTCTATTTGAATCATATTTTTCTGTCTTAGCCAAAACCAGATTATTATTGAAATTATATAAATTTTTTTGGAGAAAGTGTTTCGCTTCAATCCAACCAGATGCCATTACCCAACCTGTGTGACCCATTCTGCCAGCTCTATTTCCATTTTTTAGTTCTGCTCTACGCATTTAAATGAAATTTTGTGTAAATCAAAATACTTTAAGATTATTCAAAAAGGTGAGTCACTCAACCTATCTTTCCCCATTGAAGCATTAACATGAGGGTAAATTTATTAAGTCAAAGGAAAGGTGGTTGGAACACCAGGTAGATTGGGTGAATAAGTACTTTTATATGATTAGAATGTTCAAAAGAGGCATATGATGGACGATATTACTAACCGTGTAGTCATTTAGGAGAGTTTTTCCAGCATTTTCTGTAATCTCTATGATCTTATGGTAATGTCCACCCTTCAGCTCCCTCAGTTCTCCACAGCATGGAACAATGATAGAATCAAGATTTTCACGTGCATCATGATCCAGTTGTAATGAATCTGCAGTTTGTTTGTTTGTCAATAAAAAAGAAAAATAAAACATTTTGAAATCTAATTATTCGTATGCAAAAACTGATAATGATACTCACGATCAATTGAGGAAAGGAGGTTTTTGCTTGCAACATTTGTATCATCAAGTGCAGATGACACAGCAGCTGAATACCGTGAACGCAATGTTTGATTGGCTTCCAATCCTCCCCTAAAAAAAGGTAAATAGATTAGTGATAAGTATAAGAAAAATAGAGCTTTGCATGCAATTTTTTTATTGCACTTTACACCATCACTCAAACCCATTATTACAAGTGAAAGATGAGTGGGTTGGGCAACAGGTCAAGATAGTTTTGGGTTAAAGCTAGCTTATTTTGTGTGAGGGGTCAAAAATTGTCAACTCTATTATCAAAATAATAATTTAAATAAAATGATTTAGGGTGTGTAAACATTTGAATACATCTTCTTTTCACTTGTTTAACCCAACCTTTTCAGTTTCATCTTTAGCTACTCTTTTTTAATATTCTAACCCTTTGACTTGTTATATCAAACAAATACAAACTTGATTAGTTGATTGACCTGATTTCATACAAAGAGGGTTGAAAATACTGTTTAATGAAACTGTAAAATTTCTTCTACCTAACTATTTCATCCACAGATGCAACATTGCTCTTTTCTAAACTGAGCAAGGATTCCTGAGCACAGCTCCATTGTTGTGACCCCATTTTTGCCTTGTGTAAACTGTTAAATATGTAATGGAAAGTCAACAATATTGATCAGCAAAGACAACCTTGGTGATTTATCATTACGTTTCAAAGAACTAGGGTATAAAAGTATACATACCAATTTTGAAGAACCTCGTCTAGGTCTTTCTTTCCACATTCAACTGCAGCAGTGTCTTCAAGATAATGGCTTTCAGCCTTTTCAGTGTAATTTGTCCACTCATTCCTTATACAAGACCTTGAATCTTTCATTGTTGACATTTCTTGCTCAAATCTTTTCGCTTTACTAGCTGCACTCTCCCGTAGACCATCAACCGCTGTTCTAACCTATATTAAATTATTATCATAATTTATAAGTAAAAATCTTTATACTTGTAAAACATATACTAAGAAAACAGAATCAATAGTTTCCAGGTTGACAAGACTGGGTAATTTCAACCCATTTAAATATTTAATAATGAATTGTTCAGTACTGTTATTGTTTTATCTTAATGGTAAAATAAAAAGAAAAAAGTGCATCCAAAGTAGCCGAGAGCCCGAGAGTTTATCTTTAATGCATAAAACATTGCATTATTTTCGAAATTATTAGTAATCATATATGGCACACTAATTATTTAATAAAATTCAAAACTTTTGGACAAAAAGTGTTTTTGGGGTCAACCCGACCTGTTTCGGTGCGTACCAAAAAGGTAATCCGTTTTGACTAGTTACGCAACCCACATGACCCGCCCGTTTTTTCACCTTTGATTTCGCCTTACCAGTTCTTTCTTTCTAGCATTTGAAACTGCAAGCAATTCTGCAACTTTCTCTAGGAGTTGTTTTTCTTCATTAGCAGCACATTCCTGAATATTAATTGGATGAGAAGATCAGATCATTTTCAAACAGATAAGTAGAAACTAGAAAGCATGAGTAAAAAGACGAAATATATGACCTCAAACTTTCTTTCAAGTTCAAAGAGTTTTTGATCATTTACTGTTTGACCCTCTTCAACAATTTTTGTCAATTTTGTTGCATGCATGTCTAAAGTGTCAAAGAAGTTCATAGTAGTCTTAGATATTGATCTTGATGTTTCCACAGCTCTAGAATGTGCCTGCATACAAGGGACGTCTTATCACAAGCACTCAAAAATAATATTTTCAACAACTTCTGTTATATTATAATTTTTCAATATGCATCATGCTTGTTTGAAAATTCTAACCTCGCGTTGTTGTTGTGCATATGCTGTTAGTTTATTTTCCTGGCTGTAGAGAATGCTTTCAAGATCATTCATCAAATTTTCAGCTTCAGATGCAATACCTTTGAAAAGCTGGATGACAAACAAAGCTAAGTTAAATACATCTGATATAAATGTTGAATTATTTTAATAAAAAATATATACAAAATACATACCTCCCCAAGAGCAGAAGAATTTTTGGATACTTGAGAATTCAAATGTCCAAATGTTGACTGTGAATTACCATCAAGCTCGTCGGCTATATCATCCAAAGCTTTAATCCCAGACCCATACATTGTCTTTAATGTCTCTAGGGCAGCTCGAAGTTCTTCCGTTGCCTACATTCAAAACAAAAGAAATATTATATACTCAGGTATAATATTATATTCAGATATTATATTCTTTGGCTAAAATTACATACTTTGGCTTTAGTGTATACAAAGGATTGCATATCTTCCTCCATGCCTTTCAGTTGTTGCTCTTGTTGTGTTACAGAAGCTGCTATAGTCTTATGCAAAGTGTCAAGCTGCTTGGTTAATTGAGATTGAAATTGTTGGACAAGAATTCTGTTCTCATCTTCAATTTTGTCCTTGCGCTCTGAACAAGTCAACATAAATAAACAAATTTAAATTTGAAGTTTGGCACCATACATGAAAGGGTAATTACAAAATACAATTCAAGGTTTCTACCAATCTTAGTGAATAGACGAGATACGTCTGATGCAGCATTCTCAAGCTCCCCACGAAGGTCAAATGCCCGCTCAAGAAGTGCTTTTTCTGTTAAGATATAAAAAAGACCATTGTAGTATAAGAAAGTTTGACCACAAGCCGTGTTTTGAAGAGGTGGCAAAGTGGGTGGGTCAGGTCAAAATTAGCAACCTTTTAGTCAGGTCAAAACAGTTCAGGTCCCTTTTTGAAAACTATGTGTTAAACATGATAACAAAGATTATATGATTACAAATACAATAAGATCCAAGTAGGCAATACAAATACACTTTGGAAAATTTTGGACCCATTTCACCATTAGGATTCACTAGACCCATCAGAAATTTAGAAATAAAAGACATAACCGAAATTATCCTGTTCATAAATGACATGTCAAAATTTTCTTCGAAATAGCCGAGTTGAAACATGACATATAATGTTGCATGCCTATATGCCATTTTTTAAAGAGATTGTATGAAGTTAGACTTACCAGATTTGAGAAGGTTGGAAATAAGAAATTCTTTCTCCTTAATTGTTACATTTGCCTGTCTATGCTTTTCTTCAAGATCAAACAATGAATGTTCAGTTTCTTGGAGCTTTATCTGACAGTAAAAAAGTAAGATTCTTCGATGTCAGAAAATAACAAAGCTGATGTGAATGTATTTTGGTAACTATCATGGATTAAGCAAAAATCATACCTCTGTTTTTTCAAGTTTCTCGGTTAAATTTGCAGTTATAAGCTGCTGAGAGTTATAAAGTTCCTGAAGCTCCATCATTTGCTGTTCACACAGATAGAAAACCAATATCAATAATAATTGTCAATAAAAATCAGAAGATAGTGACAAATTCTATGTCTTGATTATACCTTTCCCCTAGATTCATTATCAAGTTCCACGCGCTCTATTTTTTCAGCCATTGCCTGTATTTAAGTTTTCAAAGAATTAAAACAATAAACTTTGAAAATTAAGGAAAATTATATCTTCAATCAGGCTAAATGCAAATTCATGGAAAATGACCTTTTTCTCCTCTTCTTCCTGAAGATATCTATCTTTTGGTATGTAGATCCCATTTTTCTCTCTAGCAGCATATACCTCTGTTAAAGTTAACAGATTGTTAATTATAGGTTACCTTACAAAGTAAGATTAGGGAGGAAGGGTAATAATGTAATTTTACAACCTTGCTTAAGTCGTTCAATTTCTGAATACAGATCCTTCATCATTGCAGATTTCATCAGCTTTTGATTAATCTGAAATAAAAAAAGCCCAGTCATTGCAGGTTTGAATAGCAACAAGAGCTCGTCCTAATCAAACGAACTAGTCTTGTACTAACCTCTGGTTTGTTTTTGATATTTTTTGCACGGTGGGCATAGTCTAATGTACTGAGTGTCTCTTCCAAAGAATGGATTGAGGGAGAGATTGTAGCAATTATGCATGTCTTTGTTTTCCCTCCCAGTGAATCTCTCAACAATCTTGTTAATTTGCTATCCCTGTTGTTAAGAACAAACTCTTAAGCAATTATATGGCTCATCTAGATTTTTGTAAATAATTAATTAATTACATATAAAAAAACGATCGTAAGCAAAATAATACCTATAAGGTATATGTCCTGACCGCTCAACTAGTGTATTTATGACCCGGCCAAGTGTAAGCAAGCTTTTGTTTATCTCACCAGCTTCCCTTGCCCTGCCCTGCAACAATTAAACTTCATGAGTCTTCAAGTTCGTTAATAATGTATACATTAAACATATATCAAAACAACATTACAAGCCACCCATGTATCATTTTGTTTTCATTTATGCAAATTTTGGCCTACGCTTGCCAGAAAATTTTAAAATAACATCTTGAAGTTTCCCCGACTACTTTATGCCAATTTGAGAAGATACGTCTCAAGGGGACAACTTGAGGATTTTATTTCACAGTTTATCAGCAAGTTTTTAGTTGTAATTGGTATAAATGAAACCAAATCGATACATAGTCCCTTTGTAATACATGGAAATAAACAAGAGACTTAAAAATGACCAAAACAGTTACATTCATACTTCATTACCTCTTTTGCACCAGACCTCGAAATATTCTCTGAACCAGCGAGATCAACTAGATTGAGCTTTCCACATCTAATTATCTCCTCGCCTTCTGGAGTTCGTTCTTTAATATGAATTGTGATAGAAAATATTGAATGAGAACGACTACTTTGTTTATTCATAAGTGTCTCTGCGGTACGTCTTTTAGCAGAACCTTTCTCTAATATTCTGTATATTTCATCAGCAGTGGACACTATCTCCTCTTCTAAGCCTCTAACAAGCACACCTCCTTTTCCATCCTCCATGAGTGCTATTGGTTTCTTTGACTTATCTTCTGGAAACTTTGAAGCTTCTTCAGGAGCCAAAAGATCAGTTATCTCTTCATTATAAAGCTCGAGAAATGTAACTTTCATACTATATTCTGCATTTTGAGCTTCTAATATATCAAATATCTGCTTAACAGCCCTTGGAATGACACCAGCATCACTTGGGAATTCCCCGTTCTGAAAACAACAAAGATAATTATAGGAAAAATGTCACTGAATAGTAACCAAGTCTCATCATTGTTCTTTAACTTAGGTCACTCACTCACTCTACCTTCTTTTAAGAGACTTAACCACTCAAGTTTCAAAAAAAATTCAACATTGTGAAACTTTTTTGAAGAAGTGATATGCAACCTATATAACCAGCTACTTTGACATGGTGTTCCAATTGTGTAAATAGTATTCCATTATGGGATAAATGTATACCTTTTTCCTTCCTCCTCCCTCCATTGTGTATGTTTTTCCAGTTCCTGTCTGGCCGTATGCAAATATAGTGCAATTATAGCCCTCAAGAACTTCAAAAACTATTGGAGATACAGCTGAATGATACAAGTCCCTTTGTTGGGATTTCGGACCAAAGACCTATTGATATTGTACCAGATTAGCACATGAAACAGCAACATAAAGACAAGAACGAAAACGTATTGCATAGTTTAGATAAACGTATTGGCAAATTTAGTAGTCAGAAGTAGCTGTCAGTTGTATACTTGTATAGTTGTGTTTGGCAAAAGTAGTTTTAGCTCTAGAAAAGACACACCCAGTAAAAACCCATATGGGCATATGGCAAACACAATACATTATAGGTAAATGGGTAATTTGCTATGTTAGAAGCTCTCCGTTGTTCTGAAAGCTACTCAAAGTAGCTTATTTATCTAAAATCAAAGCTAAAGCAATGTCATCCAAGCTGTAAAGATATGCTTACCACTGCATTGCATTAATGGAAACTAACGCAAATAATGTTTTCTTCAAACAAAAAGATGTTTGCTTTAAGTTATGTCTTACCATCTGCTTCTATGTCTCTTCCATGCCCAGAGACATTTACCTATGTATATAAAGATATTAATTAACATAAATGAAATTAGACAAGAAAATACACCTTATCAAACACAAACGATCTATCAATCTGCTTGTTAGCTATGTTCTGAACTGCACATACTTCCCTCTTGTTTTCTGCACATGTAATCACCACTGGTGTGTGTAGCTTCTCCTCATCCGAATTCAACGGTCTATACATCCAAAAACACCACAATAACATCATTTTCTTGAGCTAACATTTAGAGCTTATAATTACATCTATGCGTCAAGAGAAAAAGTAACACACCTGCATCTCACAACCACCTGAACATTGACCCCTTTTTCTTTATCATGCTTACCACTCATATTTCCTTCTACATGCCGGAGATCTCTTAGCGCCTTGTCTGTAGACCTCGGTGTTTGTGAGGGTGAGCTCGGGATTGCATTTCCTCCCTTCTTCTCCATAACCATACAATTAGCTCCTCAAATTTCGAAATTTCCCTTTGAATCAATGTCAGCTAAATTGAAATCTGGAAAAAGAAATCATATTTAGGAAGCAAATTAAAACGACATAGATTTTGCATCTTCCGATTAGATCACGATAGATAATACTTTGACTTAAACAATTAAAAGGGATTTAAGTCCAAAATAAGCTTAAAAATAACGAAAATGCAGGAATGATTGAATGACGATACCCTGACTCACTGAGTCAACTCAATCATAAATGGAACTATCTCTGCAAGGTAAGCATTAGCTATCACACACACACACACACAGAGGAAATGCAGATGAAAGTAGAAAGCGATACAAAAACCCCCAAACAAATTAACATTTTAAAACAAATCTGGTTAATGAAACAGGTACTTGATCAGAACATGTGACTGAAACAATAAATAGAGCTGAAGAATTTACCGGATAGTATGAAAGAAACCTGAGATCGCCGGCCGGCAAGTGCTTCAGAAATGGTGAAGTTTATTATTAGGTTACAATCCAGAGAGAGAGAGAGAGAGAGATGAGGTGAGGTGAGAGATGATGAAGAAAAAGGGAACCTGAAAAAATTATGGCCGTTAGAGGGGCGTTTGAATTTTAGGGCTCCTGCTCGTTAAAGTTGACGGGGATATTTGTTTTCTTAATACCTAAATAAATTTGTACGTTAGAAAAAACCAAAATTTGAATTTTATGGTATTTTCACATTTTGTTTTCGACTTAAGAAATGAAAGGTTTAACTTGTCCAAGCATTGCATCCTGGTTTTTTTTAGCGATATAATTTGTATATATAAAGTTTTTATCATATACAATAATTAGTTGTTATTTGAACCATTATATCTTTGAACATATGAATGAAAATAAAAGATAATAAAACTATAAGAATATAAAAGTCATAATTATTATGTATAGTAAAAACTTATTATATACAAATCATCTCTTATTTTTTAGATAAACTTTTACCTTTCTTCATTCTGATTGTATCCAAAAAAATATTGTATGTTAATTTTTTATTTTAATTATTTAGTTGTACAAATTTATCATTTTATTCTATTTAAAACGCTACTAATGTAATGTAATTTCATTAGTAGATAGGTGGTTTAGGTTAGTTTTAAAACCAAAAAGGACTTTATCCGTACAACCAGTTTGATTCTAGTGATAGTAATTTTATTTTCAAATCTTACTTGAATCACATTATTAGAATCTTATTAGCAAATTAAACTGGTTTATTTTTAAATCTTACTTCATAGGTTTTATAATGGTGTATAACCATCAAACCTGTTTACCAAATCAGTATGTAAATCTGTTAGTATTACATTAAAATTACTAACAACTACAAATACATAACAATATTAAGAAAATACCTCAAGAATTGAAACAAAAATTTTTATGTCTCTAAAAGTATCTCTTTTTTTTATTTTTTTAAGTTGCATGACTAACAAAAATACAAAATTAAAGAAATTAAAGAAAACTATCACGTATACCTCAACCGTCATGGGGTCCTCCTACATGTGATATGTATGACTATAGAAGCAATCATATTTTGGAAAGTGAGTGTATCGATCATCATGTAATATGATTTACGAAATAATTTAATCTTTATAAAATGAGAAAATGGTAAACAAAATCAATAAAAAATAATAAGTGGACATAATCTTCTAATCTTAAAATATAAATAAAACACTAACTTTAATTAAATTTATTAGATAATCCTATCTATTAAATTTAGATAAAAATTTTAATTATTAAATCTTAACCATTTATTTTGATAATAATTAAAATCCAATTTTAACTTTTCTCGGTTAAATCTATATTTAATTTTGACTTTAATTTAAATCAAAATTATTGGAGATGATTTCATATATGTCTTTATTAAACCATAAAATATCGTATTTGTCTACCTTAATTTATAAATATCATACTTACCCTTTATAATATTTTAAAATATCATATTTAACCAAATTCTTAGTTTTATCATTCTAAAATATTTTTTTTAATTATAACCGATAAACACTTAACTTTATTGTCTCTAATTATAACAATAACTAGTTTAATACCCCGTGTATAAACACGGGTATTGTTTATATAAATTTTAAACAATTATTGTTTGAAATCTTAAACATATAATAAATTCATATTTTGATATCAATAAATAAGGATGATTATTTAGAAAATTATAAGAATAATTTGAAGCTATTTTGAAATAATGGATTTTTATTGATGATTAATATTTATTATTTTTTTAAACCAACTCGTGTAAATTAAAACATAGATATATAAGAGATATGATCATCGGTGTTTATTTCTTCTTCAAAAATACAATAAAATAATAATAATAATAATAATAATAATAAAAATAATAAAAATAATAATAATAATATTAATAAAACAAAATAAAATATGAGGGCATACAAAATCCTTTATAAAAAGGATATTACCACGTGTAAAAAAATTTAAAAAAATTTAATTCTTTAATTAACTTAGTTTTTATCCAATCCATATTTAAATAATATATCACAATCCTTTATGAATAAAAAATATAACTTAAATAAAATTGAATATAGGTATAATACTAATCCTTTGATTAATTAACTAACTTAGTATCTATCCAATTTCATAGTTTAATAATACTACATAATCTTTTAAGAACAATAAACGGAAACGAAATAAAATTGAATATTTGTATATAAAATTTGATTATAAAAAATTCTAAAATAGGATGATGATGTCATAATCCTATTCTTTTAATATATACTTAAGATTGAGATTAAGATGATCGATAACTTATACAAGAAATACAACCACGTCTCTTCGTATCATGACACCAAGTTTCTACCGTCACATCTACCCTCCCCCTCGCACCGAAGATTCCACTATTGATCTGAGTATTGACGCCGTCTGTCTTCATTTTTTAATTCTTATTTTTCGTATTTTATAATTATTTAATATCTTTTTATTAATGTTTAATATTTTTTTAAACCAATCTGTATATCATATAGACATTTAATCTAATACCTATATTATATGTATATACATGATGAAAAATTGTAAAATAAAAAAAATAGTACAGTAATAACCTAACCAAAAAAAATGGAAATTGTAATGTTTGAAAGTGTATATTACTTGGGTAATACGCAATACATAGTGCTTAGATTTCACTTCTATACCAGGAAAGTGTTAAATTTACACTTGGAATCCACATGTTCATCCCATGCATGTGCAGTGTACGTTCTTAATTAGTGTTGTATTTTATTAAATAATAATCTAAGCTTTTGGTTTTAATGGAATAAGTTTATAGATTAGAATAAGATATAACAAAATTAAGGAAATTAATTAAGATGGAACATATACGAAGGAAAGATATATGCAATACGTGTCCAGTGTCCTACATAACATGTATATATATGTCACACATTTGTATCAAATTCGACCTTTAGGGACAATATGGTCTGGGTAATAGAAGCGGTAAACGGTTGTGTGTCGTCCTACTATCTATATCGCTCCTAAAGGACCCAAAAAAGCTAGGGTACCCCC
>JAUEJL010101858.1:0-13189 GCA_032274825.1 Drosophyllum lusitanicum
AGTAGTGATCAGAAATAAAGCAAGGCTAGTGGCTCAGGGGTATCGACAGGAAGAAGGTATTGCTTATGATGACACCTTTGCCCCTGTTGCAAGGATTGAAGCTATAAGACTATTTCTTGCATATGCAGCCTTATAAAATTTAACAAAATAAGGCGTACGCAGAATTTTGACCATCAGTTCAAGCCGGAGCCTTTCCCTTAGAAGAGTTGGGAGTGTCTGTAAAAGGTAAACACAACACTAATTAAGCACAAGACTTAGTGAGCACACATATATCACATATTATAACACATATGTACAAATTGTACACAAATATATGCTTCACATTATCATTTACTCCACATAAATATCCAATAGCCACTAAAGTCGTATCCCACCACGAAGGCTAAACCAATAGCCATAAAGGCCGTATCCCGCCATAAAGGAGAAACCAACAGCCATAAAGGTTGTATCCCGCCACGAAGCCTAAACCAACAGCCATAAATGTTGTACCCCACCACAAAGGCTAAGCAATCAGAACTTGAGTGATCTTTAACATACATAGCACAATAGGCACATATTCACATAATACATTAAGTGAATCATGTACTCACCTGTTGGTGTGATGAGAATCAACACCCAAATACTCATAACCAAATCCAAGCAATAGTAAATGTAAGCCTAAACAAGTATAAGAACAACATTACTTAATCAAACTCAACTCATACTAATCAACCGAGAAACACACTTGATCAAGTCATCAAATGGTATAAGAGATGCTCAACATTAACTAAAACTTGACACTAAGGCTTCCCAAGTCTCCTCAAAGAGGCTCATAGCCCAAATCATCAAAAATCTCAACTTGTATACAAAAATGTATACTTCCAGCTGACCCTTGTATAGAATTTCGTATTTTTAACCATCATAGGGTTCAAATTAGATTTTCTGACCTCAAAAGAAAGAAACTAGAGATCCAGGGATTTCCAACGGTATATCATATGACCTCTAACAATTTTCTCTTGATTTTTAATGATTTTTCTGGTGAATGTTTTTAACTTGTGCAGAGTAGGTTACGAGATTCTTACAAAGTCATCCAAACTCACTCAAAATCGATATTAAAGCTCATATTACTTCTTAATTAGGTTCTCAAGCCTTCGCATGACATTTCTAACATGACTTAACCCACAATTTGCTACCATTTCATCAAAACTTAAATGAACAATTACATGCAAGTGGGTTTTGATCCAATAAAACTCGATTCAAAGATATCCAACCATGGATTCAACAATTAATAAGCTCTATAGAACATTGAAATCATTCATAAAAATAGAGTTAGAACTCACTTTGATATGTAATAATTCTGCCAAGCTCAATTCTTCAAGTAAAACAAGCAACAATGGGTAAGATTTAAGCTAAAACCTTCAAATATGCAATCAATTTGAACATGCATCCATACATCTTCAGGATTTCAAGCTTTCTCTCTCTACTCTGTCTCTCTCTAAGATGATTCTCGAGCAAAAAAAATGAAGAAGATGGTGGGGGTTTCACCCCCTTTTGACTATTTTGACAATTTTATTCCAAAGACCCTCCAATTTCATTATTCATAACTTGACCACTAAACTTTCTTTCAAATAATAAGACTTCTCATCTTGGCCACATAACCATATTATTATTCTCATAATCCAAAAAAATCCTTATTTGCTTTTAATATAAGAGTAATATTACTTAAAACTTATTTCATAGTTAAAACATTACTAATCTCAATAGTCACAAAATACACAACAATTGACTTATAACTTTTCGCATTCTTATAACGTGATAAAATCACACTTCAAATTATAAAATACTGAAATAATATTACTAGATCCCAAACCAGAATGTTAAATATAGGTATACAAGCCCATTACATCCTAATGATATATATAAGTAAAGGAAAAGAAAAAGGAGTCCAAGAATAAAGTGCTTATTTAATTAATTCACTCAATAAAACATTCACTATGTTGTCAAAAGAAAATAGGTATTACACCCCCCCCCTCAAAATTTTTCATTGTTGCCCCAAAAAAGCGTTGCACAAAATTGGTTTAACCTAAAAACCTTTTTCTTTCTCATTTTACACCGTGCTGCCTTCGGTTGTCTCCGTCGCCCTCCGTCTCGATCTCCCCCTTGCTACTTCCAAACCTATTAATTTATGAGCCCTCAACCCCTTTATGTTATATTGTCGCCAACCATTTATGACCTGTAAACTGCGCAGACCCACTAACCCATATAAATAGAGTATTCTTGACACACTAACCTGAACTTGACAAAATTGTCATGCCTGATACTATGGATCAACCACACACATTATTTTTTTTCGAAATTTAACAATTTATAGTGGTCCATAAAAGGTTTCACCCATCTAGATATTTTCATGGATAATTGTGTTTAACCTAGATAAGTCCTACTAGATATTTCTACTACATAATTTCATTGAATTCCCTTAGATATTTTGTAAGGGTTTCTAAGTAGCTTCTTCTACTTTAGACAATTATAATAGGATAACCCAATATTAATGGGATGAAATCATGTTTATGATACAACGATCGAACCAACCTTGCCTTAGAAGTCTAAGGCCAAATAAGTAATTACACCATTTGGAACTTTAATAATATAAGGTGGAAAAAAGAATTTTAAGCTTATTTCTATTGTAGGCTTTCTTTGGGATCCTCTACATTTTGGTTGACTTTAATAAAATTTTATAATACTAAAAAGAAAGAAATAAACTAGTTAATTAGCTTTCAGCTTTTATCCAATTTCTTTATTGGTTTGAACAAGTAAAAATAAAAAAAAAAGTTGGAAAAACAAACAATACCCCATTTTTTTTATTCATTGACTTTAAGCCTTATTTGGTTTTCAAATTTTTTAGGATTTTTATTTTAAAATTTGCTAAATTATATGTTTAGTTGGAAAATAAGCATAAATTTTAAATGATGAGATTTCCTAAAAATCTCAATAAATCCTTTGAGTGAGGGATTTTAGAAATAAAATGAGTATCTTAGGAAAATAAACTTCACTACCGACCCGATTGAGTTTTGGGTTAAGCTTTTGCGATTTTGACCATTCTTCACCCGAAACCCGACATAATAATTTTGTTCGGGTTTGGATCCAGTTGGGTTCTTAAGAAAATAAACTTCACTAGATATCCGACCCTATTAAGCTTCGGGTTAGTTGAGTTTGGAATCAATCTTTTGCGATTTTGTTCATTCTTCACCCAAAACCCGACCCTAATAAGCATATTTGGGTTTGGATCAAGTCGGGTTAGTCATGTTTGGGTTAATTAGTTTTGAAAGAAATGAACTTCACCCGAAAACTGACCTTATAATTAAGCTCCGGGTTCAGGTCAAGCTTTTGCGATTTTACCTAATATTCACTCGCAACCCAACCCTAATAAGCTTATTCAGGTTTGAATCGGATCTGTTTTGGGCTAGTCTTTTTTTAAGAAATTAAACTTCACCCGGACCCCGCCCATTAAGCTTTTTGTTTGACGGGTTTGGTTAAGGCTTTTGCGATTTTGTCCATTCTTCATCGAACCCGAACCCAATAAACTTATTCGGGCAATTCGGATTGGGTAAGTCTGTTTAAAAAAAAAATAAACTTTAGCTAAAACTAGACCATACTAAGCTTCGGATTAGTCGGGTTCTAGTCAAGCTTTTGTGAATTTGCCCATTATATATTCGCCCTAAACTCACCCAAATAAGCTTATTCGAGTTTGGGTTGGGTAGAGTTCGAGTATTTTTAACACCTCTTGTTCCCCACATTCCATGATTGATTTAATTACTTGTACTTAAATTTAACAAATAATTTATCACAAAAGCACATTTGTACAAAAAAGTTAGTGAAGAGTAATTATGTCATTTATCATGAACGCATTCAAAATCTTTTGATTGTTTTGTAAAATAAATAAGATTTCACATATGCAAATTCCGACAAATTATACCAACACACACAAGATATGATTTAGAATTCTGTAAAATGCAAATACCATAAACTAAACGTTAATCGTTTTCTTTTATTATTGGCTTGTATAGTTTCCCACCACATAGCTACTAATTGTTATATAATCTCACATTTAGCGTTTCTGTACATAAACTAATCTGATGTAAACTTATATAAACATGCCATTTCCATCATT
Source organism: Drosophyllum lusitanicum (assembly GCA_032274825.1). NCBI lineage: Eukaryota > Viridiplantae > Streptophyta > Magnoliopsida > Caryophyllales > Drosophyllaceae > Drosophyllum > Drosophyllum lusitanicum. The sequence goes on from JAUEJL010101858.1 coordinate 4,148, forward strand.
AACTTCTTTCTATCTACTTTACAAATACCATTTGCAAAATAAACCCAACACTTGTTTTATACATTACTCTAAAAACATAGAAAGTAGAGCATTGTTAGATCAAAGCTAAACATGTTTCAATGTTTATTTTATTTTATTCAAACAAAAGCCAACCCCAATTAAACTTATTTCTGAAAGAGATGTTTTATATCCTTCTATTTTTTGCTCATCAATACAAATGTTAAAATTAAAAGAGAAGATGAAGAAATACAATTAGTGAATTCTACATTTCACAATCTTATCGATAGAAGGGTAAAATAGAAAGATTTTCTTTCATCAAGGTCCCTAGTGAATTGTCAACTGTAATAAAAAATTCTGAATCTATGGAAGCACAAGTGTGCCAACGTCGAAGATTTGACTTTAACAACTTGACATGTGGCCGGTCCCACCCGATCTCAAATTCAACGCCAAAAAAGATACGTATATACGAGTGTATATATGGAGGCTAATTCTATCTATCAGACTATCACAAATTAAGCCAAAGAAACAGTTGTTTTTGAAGATCTATTCTACAAATGACTTACACAAGAACACTATTGTGTCTCATTTTTCTTGCACTTTTCATTGCCTCAGTTTCTGAAGCCAAAGAACACGACATAATCCATATCGAGTTTTATATGCATGACACCCCTAGTGGACCTAACCCCTCCGCTATCCGGGTTGCTGGTCAACCCGTGAACAACACAGGAGGAGGTATGTTTGGGTTTGGGTCTATTTATGTGATAGACAACCCTCTTACTGCCACTCCTGATGTAAACTCGACACTTATTGGTCGAGCCCAAGGGATCTACGTTGTAGTATCACAAAAAGGCGAGTTGAGCCTCCACATGACCCTCACCTACAACTTCGTCTCAGGTATCTACAATGGTAGCTCTCTTAGCATAGTGACCTGGAACCCTATAATGAATAAAAATGATAGAGAGATGCCGGTGGTCGGAGGCACCGGTGTTTTCCGGCTTGTTCGTGGTTTTGCTCTTGCAAAGACATACTATTTTAATAAAGTTGACGCCATTGTTGGATACAATGTCACCGTCATTCCATATTATTGAAAAATCATGTAAAATTATACTCCACAATATATATTATAGGGTTTAGTTCACCAAAATATATCCAACTTATTACATTTTGTTATTGTCTGTATCGAACTTTAGAAGTTTCTATTGTAAGTATCGAACATTTAATTTGTCGCTATTGTATGTATTAAACTTTCTATCATATGTACTAAACTTTTATATTTTTCCTTTTTTTATTTATCCAAAATATATACAATAACAATAAATTAGAAGTTTGGTACCACAATAGAAATTTTTAAAGTTCGATACACACAATAGCAAAACTTGACAAGTTAGATACATTTTGGTGAACTTAACCCTATATTATATCCTTATTTGTGTTTTGGATGATAAAATAAATAAAATGTTTACGTACTCGATTATTTACGTAATCATTAATAACATGTTACAAATAATGTTGTAGGCTCCTCAATATATTTTTTATTCAAGTTTTTATGTATCAATAATTGCTTGAACTCTATAATTTTCATTCATCAAGTTCTTGTAAAATAATATCCCTTCCTGCTGTTTTTTTAGGGGTTTATTTCATAAAATAGTAATCAAGTTTGAAAATTATTTCACCAAGTTCTACCATAGAAAATTTCATAATGTGAAATAAAGGGGAAATAACCTTGATGAAACGATTTTCAAACTTGATTACTATTCTATAAATTTTCCCCTTTTCTTTAGAATATGTAGTTTTAAAAATGTTTTCTTATCCCAATATTGTTCTTCAAATATTTTGTACATAAAAAATTTTCATATATATCCTTTCAAAACTCTTAAATTACATAATTACATCTAAAATCTTACAAATATCTAAATTACATCTATCATTTTAAACATATATATTAAACTCTCACATATATGCAAATACCTAATTTAAGATTAATTAAATCATTTAAATATAAAAAAATTATCTCCAAATTCATTTGTTTATAAATTTTACTATGCTACCCTGACTTAAACATCAAAAACTCTTTTATCTTCAAAATCATTTATTTTCATCTTTACCATTTGTGATCCTCCTATTACCTTGAAAAATTACAAACACATTGTTCTTCACACCTCCTCTCGAGTAATGCACTTGCAGTTTCTGGTAACACTTCATTTTGTTAGTGTATAGTGTACATCGTGTAGTCCAGGCCCTTTGTATAGCTATGGCACATGGTCTTTTATTGTGTTGTATATATATATTTTGTAACCCTTGCCTAGAAGTCAATGAGAATACCATTCAACATGGTATTAGAACCAATTACGGTATATATATTGATCTCCCTTTGTTTCGGCCTATCCTTTCCTAGCTAACCAATCAACCACCTATTTTCTGGACTAACTTCTTTCGGCCATCGTCTTCCCTATCGAAACCCTAGAAGCTTTCTCCTTCTTCTTCATATTTTCTTCCATGGGCCGTAGCTATACAAAGGGCCAGGACAACACAATGTAATATCAGGGACGGAGGCATGAGATGTTAATGAGAGGGGTCATATGACACCCCTTAAATTCCAAATAATAGTTTCACTACAAACACAAAGCCTTTTAGCTACTGAGACTTGTTATGACCGAAAGGAAAAGAGTACGCAGGAAAAGAATTAAAAAACCTTTACCATAAAAAATAGCTTTTACTAAACAAATACGTACATGTTTAAGAATTAAAAATAGCTCCGTATATGTTCACCTCCACGATTGCCTTATACGCTAACATAATCGTGCCCTAACTCTACCTTCGCCTCCAGAGAGGCGTACTTCACCATCATCATTGCCAGCTGTGTACGTTGCAACCACCACCGCCGCCGGAGCTCATCGCCACCACAATCGCCGACGGCGCATCTTCTGACATTCACCTTTGCTTCCAATCTCCACCACTGCCGAGACGTACATCACCATCATCATCACCACAGGCATACATCGCCATCACCGCCACTGTCGGAGCTTGTCACCACCACAATCGCCTCCGACGCATCTCCCGACGTTAACCTCCGCTTCCAATCCCCATAATTCTGAGGCATTTCTTCTTAATCGCATCAATTAACTCGTCTTCGTTCCTAGACTTGCACTGGTACATTTCTTAATCTGATTTGCTCATTTCCTTTGTTTGATTCACAACCATCTCCTTTTGTACATTTTAATGATGTAGGGTTTTAGGATTTATGTAAATAGCCTGGTTCTTATTTAAAATCTTCATTTATATTCCTTCCTATGACAAATAGGTGCACTAGATATATGGTTTGCTGATTATTATTAGTAAAAACAAATTAATCATTATAGCTTCAATAGCATGAATGCAACTATTTTTTACTTCTATAGTTAACTATAGTTGTTTTGATGTTGCCACTAGACTATATTAAACATGAAGCAGGGGCTGATTTTTGTCTTTATTTACTAGACAGGTAGTAGTGGCTCAATTGGTGTTTGAAATAACTTAATTTAGTAGCTTTCTTGATGGGCAAGTCATGAATGTATCTTGCACCATGGGCTAGTTTAGAATATGAAAATGGTGTAAATTCTTTTTTAGGCTTTGGTTTTGCGAAATCAAGTCGCTATGGAATGATAAATGTCCATGCATAACTTGTCACAATAGATAATATCATCCTAGAGTAATGTATGAACATCTCATATGGTTGGGTTTTCAAAAAGGATACTCTAATTAGATACATCATGGGGAAAGTCGCGAAGCATCATCTTCAAGTATGATGCCAAATGAGGAAGGAAGAAATTATCAACATCATATGTCTTGATTATTACACGACATTTTTCCCACATTCCGAGTAGAAGCGGTCTAGATATGGGTGAAAGTAAGGGTGAAGCTGCCGTGAACACCGAATCGACAACGCAAAATGATAATAACAAGTTTAATGATTTTCTCAAAGATGTTGAACAAAAGGTGTATCTGGATGTTAAATACAACAAGTTATCTTGTTTGGTGCATTTATACCATATAAAATGCCTTAATGGTTGGAGTAACAAATCCTTTTCTATGTTACTAGAGTTTCTTAAGGATTTGTTGCCCAAAGAGAATTTGTTGCCTAAAAAGGCATATGAAGTGAAAAAGATAATGGTAAAACTTGGACTAGGCTATGAAAAAATTCATGCGTGTTTTAATGGCTGCATGTTGTTTTGGAATGATAAGGAGAAAGAACAAATGTGTTCTATTTATGGAGCATCGAGATGGAAACATGCACAAGATAATTCACAAGATGAGGTGGGTCTACAAAAGAAGAAGGTCCTGGAAATTTTGCGTTGGTTTTCCATAAAACCAAGACTTCAGAGATTGTTCATGTCTTCAAAGACAGCCGACCTTATGATATGGCATCATTTGAGTCGAGAAAAAGATGGTAAACTACGACATCCAGCCGATGCGTTAGCGTGGAAAAACTTTGATGAGAAATATCCAGAATTTGCAAGTGATCCTATAAATGTCCGTCTAGATTAAGCAAGTGATGGTTTCAATCCATATAGGACAATGAATGTAGCGTATAGTATTTGGCCTGTTTTCGTCATTCCATATAACCTACCTCCATGGTATGTCATGAAAAAACCTAACTTCATTCTTTCTTTAATTATTCCCGGTCCAAAGGTCCTGGGAATGAAATAGATGTTTATATGCAACCTTTGATAGAGGAATTGAATGAGTTGTGGGATGTTGGTGTTGAAACATTTGATGCCTCTATGAATGAAAACTTTCAGATAAAGGTTGGGGTCCTTTCTACCATATCCGACTTTTTAGGGTATGCCAACCTTTCTGGGTGGAGCACGAAGGGAGAATATGCATGTCTTTTATGCGCTTTTGATAAAACTTCGGAAATCATGGAGTATATCCTCTCCGATGAAATCGCAAGGTGGTTGTTCTTATTTGTCACTTTTATTGATGATTATTCCAGGAAGATTTGGTTGTATTTCCTGAAGGCTAAAGATGAGGTGTTTGGGAAGTTCAAAGAGTGGAAGACCATGGTGGAAAAACGGACAGGTAAACAGGTCAAGACTCTGAGAATTGACAACGTGCTAGAATTTTGCAACACTCCATTTGATTATTTCTGCAAGAAAGAAGGTATAGTGAGGCACGACACTGTACGACATACACCACAGCAGAATGGAGTTGCAGAACGGATGACCCAACCTCTCATGGCGCGTGCTAGATGTTTGCGCATATTTGCTGGAATGTCGAAGCAATTCTGGGCGGAAGCAGTTAATACTGCTTGCTGTCTGGTTAATAGATCTCCATCAACTGCAATCGAGTTAAAAACTCCTCAAGAGGTTTGGTCCAGTAAACCTGCTAATTACTCTAATCTAAGGATATTTGGTTGCCCTGCATACACTCATGTTAATGATGGTAAGCTGGAGCCGCGGGCAGTGAAGTGCATATTTCTAGGGTATGCAACAAGAGTGAAAGGTTATCGACTATGATGTACAAAAGGTAAGTCTCCTGGTAAATTCCTTATTAGCAGAGATGTAACCTTTGATTAATCTGCTATGCTTGATTAGAGTAGAGGTAGTGATAATGTTGTAGGTACTTAAGATCGTGGTGCTGACTAGAAGGTGGAGCTTGAAAGCCCTGACAGAATTACGTTAGAAGATGAACTGTAAAGTAACACTCATCAACCTGATCAGCCAGAGTAGTCAGAACCTCAAGGGGAACCGGTTGAGGAAGAGACTGGTGATGGTGGTACAGGGGTTGATGATCCCATAGCAACGAGAATGGGAAAGAGGAATACTCAAAAATCAGCGAGGTATGCAGGATGTGTCAATACCCGTGACATTGATTCTGTGGCTTATGCCTTGGCAGTTGGAGATGATATTGGGTCTGATGGGCCAAAGTCTTATAAAGAAGCTTTGAAGAGTAAAGATGCAGAAAACTGGGTGGTTGTCATGAATGAAGAAATGCTCACTTTGGAGAAGAATAAAACTTGGGAGCTTGTTACATTACCAAAAGGAGTGAAACTAGTAGGATGCAAGTGGGTCTATAAGCGGAATGAGGAGATTCCTGGAGTTGAACCTGCAAGATTCAAGGCGAGACTGGTGGCGAAAGGGTTCTCACAAAAGGAAGGGATTGACTATATGAAGTCTTCTCTCCTGTTGTGAAACACAAAACTATCCGGGTTCTTTTAGCCATGGTGGGTGCATTCAATCTAGAGCTAGAGCAGCTAGATGCGAAAACTGTATTTCTTCATAGAAATCTAGAAGAAAGGATATACATGTCTCAACCGGAGGGATTCGAAAGTTCCAAAGAAGGCCAGGTGTGCTTGTTGAAGAAATCTCTGTATGGTTTGAAACAATCTCCGAGGCAGTGGTACAAGAGGTTTGATTTCTTCATGGTTTTTCATGGGTACACAAGAAATCAGTTTGATAAATGCGTTTACTCTAAGGAGGTTTCTAAAGATTCCTATATTTATTTGTTGTTGTATGTGGATGATATGTTAATTGCAGCAAAAGACATGGTTGTATTTAATGAGTTAAAATCTTTGCTTAACAGTGAGTTTGAAATGAAGGATTTAGGTCCAGCTAAGAAGATACTAGGTATGGAAATTTATCGGGATAGAGCAGCGGGGTTACTACGGGTTTCTTAAGAAAAATATGTTGAGAAAGTGGTGCGACTGTTCTCTATTGATCAATCAAAGCCGGTATGTACTCCTCTGGCGGTGCACTTTAAAGCACTATACCGGATACGGATGAGGAGGTTGACTACATGAAGACGGTTCCATATTCCAGTGCAGTTGGAAGTCTCATGTATGCCATGGTTTGTACGAGGCCGGATCTGGCACATGTGGTTAGTATGGTGAGCAGGTTTATGAGTAATCCGGAAAAAAACTCACTAGGGAGCTGTGAAATGGATCTTGCGTTATCTAAAGGGTGCTTCTGATGTTTGCTTGGTGTATGATGCTAAAAAGCAGGATGATGGGTTAACTGGTTATATGGATGCTGACTATGGCGGTGACCTAGTTAAATGAAGATCGCTTACTTGTTTTATCTTCACTTTGTTCGGATGCGTCGTCAGTTGGAAGGATACCCTACAACCTACGGTTGCCTTGTCAACAACTGAGGCGGAATACATGTCGATGACCGAAGGGATCAAGGAGTGTATCTGGTTGTATGGTCTAGTGCAGAGTCTTGGTCTGAAGGTGGAGAAACCAGTGATATTTTGTGACAGTCAGAGTGCTCTGAGTCTGGTTAAGAATCCGGTGTATCACGAGAGGATGAAACACATAGATGTAAGACTAAATTTCATCAGGGATGTTCCGGAAGAAAACAGGTTTTCTATCCAGAAGATAGCTACAGAGCATAACCCAGCAGACATGTTAACAAAGGCGTTACCAGTGGAGAAGTTCAAGCATTGCTTGGACTTGGTGAATGTTCGCAGGAGATAAAAGTCCCTTCGGGGTATTTGGAAGGAAGGAGACGACTAAGAGAGAGAGACTGATGAAACCTTGACGGTTGAAGAAGCTTCAAGTCAAGGTGGAGATTGTTGAAATATGACTTGACATGGCTTGATATGTTGAAAGCTGAAAATCAAGAGTGCACGGCGTGTGACATTGGTGCATGGCGTGTGACATGGGCACACGGCGTTGAGCATTCGTGGGTGCACAGCGTGTGACAGGAGTGCACGGCGTAGAGCAGGCCCTTTCAGTCCAGAGTTGATTTTCTCCTTGTGCGGCGGCCAAATCTCTATTTTAGCTAATTATACTTTCTAAAATTAAGATTAGGGCATCATTAAGCTTCTCTTGGTAGGTTATAATATAGAGCATAGGTTTCAGTCATTTGTATCCTAAATTTGTAACTCTCTCTCATACCAGTAATAAAGTCTCTCCGGTTCCTGCCCGTGGACGTAGGTTGACACACCGTTAACCGAACCACGTAAAACCTCTATGTTCTTTACTGCTTTATTTTTCCCGTTTTCGCATAACAAGTGGTATTAGAGCCACGGTTATTCTCTATGTGGCTCACATCGGTTGAAGGAGGATGTCGTCTTACAAGTTTGATCCGGAGAAGTTTAACGGGTCCAATGACTTTACTCTCTGGAAGGTCAAGATGAGGGCGCTGGTGGTTCAACAGGGATTTGCGGTTGCGTTGGAGGGGGAATATAACTTTCCGAACGACATGAAAGAGGAGGCGAAAAGGGAGACTATGGCAAAGGCACATTTCGCGATTCTGCTGTCGGTTACTGATGAGGTGTTACGGGAGGTGGTGGATTAGACGATGGTTGCTGGGTTATGGACGAAGCTGTGTGAGAAGTACCAAAACAACTCTCTCACGAACAAACTGTACCGGAAGCAGCGTCTGTACACGCTCTGAATGGATGAAAGCTCTCAAGTAAAGGATCATCTGGACACTTTTAACCGTATCATTGTTGAACTTCAAGGGGTTGGGGTTAAAATTGATGATGAAGACCAAGCCCTGATTTTATTGTGTTCGCTGCCTGGTTCATATGAGAATTTTGTGGATACCATGCTCTATGGTAGGACCACTATTTCTGTTAATGACATGAAGGATGCTCTTTTGTCAAAAGAACTGAAAAGGAGGGTTTCTGGTGAAGAGGGATCTGGTTCAGGTTTATTTGCAGGTAAGGGGAGATCACATGAAAGGGATAACGGGAAAGGGAGGTCGCGTTCAAAATCCAAATTGGCGAGCAAAGTTAAATGTTATCTTTGCAAGGAAAAGGGGCACGTGAAAAAGGACTGTTCACAAAGGAGAAAGTGAAATTTGAAAGGTGAGTCTGCTAGCAGCGGCAATGCCTCTGTGGTACAAGACAATTCTTATGAAGGAGATGGCGGTGATGTTCTGACGGTTTGCAGTGCGAGCACTGCTAATACCTGGATTATGGATACCGGTGCTTCTCACCACATGACGTTCCCTAGTGATTTGTTCGTTTCTTTTAAGGAATGGAATGGAACGGTGAAGTTGGGTGATGATGGGGTTCTTGCCATAAAGGGTAACGGTGTGGTGCAGATTAAAATGC
>JAUEJL010101869.1:0-13187 GCA_032274825.1 Drosophyllum lusitanicum
GGGTAAATATGATATTTGTAAATTAAAGTGGGCAAATACGATTTTATATGATTTAATAAGGGCATATATGAAATTATATTTAATAATTTTAACTCTAAAAGTCAAAATTGATTTTTGATTTTAAGTGAATTAATGGTCAAGATTAAACTTTTTTTTAAATGAATGTCCATATCGTTTAATAAATTTTATCAAATTAGTCTTTTATTTATATTAGAAGATATGTATCTTTATTTAACGGTAAGTTACTCGAAATAAATTTTAAGTGTTAAAATAAAAATAGAGTTTAAACTATGTGAGTTAAATAATTTGAAATAAAGTGTAGGTGTTAAACTAAAAGATGTTTAAACTTTGAGAGTTATAGTATTTAAAAAAAGAAAAAGAGTTGTGTACTGTTATAACACCTAAGTTAGTTACCGTCATGATTATATATCTATTTAAGGGAAGAGTAATTTTATCATTTCCGTATTTGCTCATTATAGAGATATGTGAGTGACTTAAGTGCTGCTAGCGGCATATATAATTTGCCTTTAAAAATCTTTACCGGTTAAACTAAAATAAACTTAAATTTTGAGTGTTCAGTTATTTAAAAATAAAATTTATATATTAAACCGAGATAGACATAGATTTTAATGGTTAAACCATTTAAATAATAATAATGTTGAGTATTAAACATAACTAGAGCTTAAAATTGAAGGATTATTACATTTTTAATCTTCTCAATAACTACTTTAAGAAGATTGATCAAGAAATAGAAAATTATCTATTATTGCTTTCATTTTTATAGTAAAAATACTTGTTGTATTTCTTTAAGCACTTATATTAAAAAGTATTTATTATACTTATTTACGTGGTTTAATAACTATTTCAAAAACTTTGATAGTCATAAAATAGTGAAAGAGTATATGTATTTTAATCCTTATCACAAGTCATCTTAACATCATCATGTTTTAAAAACAATAACTCAAATATGTTTTACAATTTTTCTACAAACTCTGTATTAATTATTTTTATAATTATTAGTTTAATATGATTTTACTTTATTATACTTTTTAAAGTGGTATTTAAAAGAAGAACAAGAAATTAAACTTGAAGTAAATATAAACCTTAATTCGAAAACAAAAAAAGTCAATTCTTATTATCCTTGTTTGCATGTTAAATCATATAATTATTGATATAATCCTATCCAACCTAATTATATGTATCAAAGTCCTTTCATGTTATGATCAAACATAACCTATCATATTATCTCAAAAACATGAAAATGAGTTTCTTATTTTAAATGAAGAATAAGTCCATTTGTAGGTCTAACTCTCATGTTTATAAAAAAAATGACAGGACACGGTTAACCACAACATGAGAGAAACTTAACTCTAATTATATATATATTTTATTATGATAATAAGATTTGAAAGTCTATGAACTCGCTGCAACGAACGGGCAATAAAATACTAATTAATATAAATGCCAAGTATTTACATGATTAAAACCTGAACAGTTAATAAGAACTGAAGTATGGATCAAGGAACACATATTGAAAGAAAGCTTACACATTTTTTAGAAGCTAGAATGATAACACAGTAGTGAAAAATAATCTTTGATCAAGTTTGTCTTCACAGCCAACCATCTTATATTGCGATTGTTGATTTTGTTTCTTATTCCAAAACATTTGTGTGATTTCATCCTAGATAGCGAAGTAATCAAACAATTTTGTGTTATTTCTTCACAAAGTCACAAAGTAACAAACGATTGTCAAGGAATTGATGATTTCTTATATTTTCAAAACAACTAAACGATTTTGGCAATTCAACATTTACTTTCTGCTTTGCCTCTTTGCTTCCATTTTTTGACGTTGTCTCCCTAACTTATGTGCCCTATTGAATGTAATTGTTTTTTCCTATTAATCTTTATGAATTTTATGTGTGTACGATGACCCTTTTTTTCTCCTCCAAAATATAGTTTTAGTTTAAACAAAATGAGCTACACATATACAATCTATAACATATCTAAAAATAAAGGCCCCCTACTAATTATGGGCCTTGGGTGGATTGCCCATGTTGCACGTTCTATAGGACGACCCTATTCTTAAAACTTAAAATATCGTAGTTATCTAACATAGTTTATAAATAACATATATGCCTTTTCCAACATTTAAAAATATTATATTTACCCAAATTATATTTGTGTATCATTTTTTAATATTTTATAATCGTTTTAGATCATTTATAATTAATAAAAGAGTAGCCAATTTACTTTTATATCCATCAACCGTTCTAAGATAAAGATGGTATTTCCACACCATATATAAACACACTTGTAAATGCTTTCTAATAAGAGGCGTAGCTATGTAGAGACAAAGTTGGGTTTGTATTCTACCCATATGAATAGTTTTTATTATATTTATTTAAAATATGTCTATTCATTGTATCATTTGAACCATACAAATGCAAAGATTTTCAACACTATAAAAAATGACAACTAACTTAGCATAACAAATAGACTAGCTTATACAAAAAAAAAAACAAATAATGTCTAAGTTTTTACACATGAACACTGTTGAAAATTACTCTCTCTAAATACAATTACAAAGTTCTTGCTAAGAATGGTAAATACTCAACAATTGAATCAAGTCTTGCATTTGTATAGGAGAAAAGGATTTACTTTTGAAGGATTGGTCACATCCATGGCGGACCTCTATATATTTTGGTGGTGACAATTTTACAGATGAAGTGAAAATTTTCAAAAGCTGTCAAGTTACAAGATCATATTTGTTGATTTGCATCCACAAAATTTTCCTTACTTCATCAAAAGCTAGCCAAATAAAAGTTACTATTGGAATTTGATAATTGCAGGTAGTAAGCAATGGAGTTTACAAAGCTCCTTATCACAGAGCAGTAGAAAATAGACAGAAAGACATGTTTTCAGCAGCGACATTTTGTTATCCGGACAAAGAGTTTGACATTATGCCCGCTGAATAACTGATAGGTTCAGACTCTCTTACTCTGTACAAATCCTTTACATATGATGAATACTTCGAAGGCTTCTTTGAATGTACTAAAGTCGGCGATGATGGGGTTCCATTCGTTGGTACCTTGAAAATCTAATGCACATAAGAACTTCAATTCTCTTAGTAATTTTTTGCGACAACAGTTTGGATTATGCATGAAACACATGCACAATGTGAAAAATAAGTTTTTACAACACACATCTGGTGGTAGTAGTTGTAAATATGTTCATTAATTGCTTATCATATGTTTTTTTACTTGTGAAATCATTTGAAGGAGATATAATATATATATACACACACACACACACACACATTTTTGTGTAAGGCTGTCAATTTGGGTCGGGTTTTAGTTATCGGGTTCGGATCAGTTTCGTGTCGGTCCAATTTCAACCAATTTATTTTCGTGTCAACCCATTTAAGTTAAATGTGATCGACAAGTATTTTTTTCGGTTTTCGAATACGGTTTTTCGTTTCAACTACGATTTTCTTAATCAATCATTCAAATTCAATGTCCGTTTTCCAATTTTCAGTAAGAATTTCAAAAATGATTCTTGTTTATATTCTAACTTCAACATTCAATGTTCGTTTCGATTGTATCAAACTTTAAATTCAGTATTTGTTTCAGTTTGATTCAAATTTTGATTTTACTTTTTTATTCAACTTATATAAATAAATATAATAAAAACCAGTATGTACTACTATTCTATCAAGTACCAATAAATAAAATGTCATTGAACAACCGAATAATTTAAAATTATTCATCATTAAATAGAATTATGAATCGGTTGAAAATACTAAAGTACCACATATTATGTAATCAAATGTAAAAGTACCAAAATAATGTACTATTGTTTTAACTGTAAATCTTTTATTGTTTATTTTAAGTTTATTACGTTTAAGAGTTTTATACTTTTTGTTTGGCGGGTGTATTGTCTTAAGATGTCACTCCCTTATTTGAATTCACAATTATTATTTAAAAATTTAAATTTTAAGTATTGAAGAAAATTTTATAATGCTGTAGTTTTACCCTTAAACGAGTCACCTTCGGATTGTCATGTTAAACCTAACCTCGTGTCGATTTCGTGTCAACATTCTTTTAACCCGTTTTAAATTCGTATAATTTTTTTTTCATATTGAATTCAGGTTATGTTTCGTATCGAGTCAGAAATTGCCAATGTTACTCACCCTCCATGATTTGATGATTGTGTGGTCCTATTTTAGTTTCTTCTTACAAGTCACATTAGATATATGGGACCTATAAGCACTTTGAGTCCTAAATATATATAGAAGTACCTACCATATTTGGTAAGTGATAAATTCGACAACTATAATATTGTTAGTTTGGTGGGAAAACACCACCAATTGTACTACTCTTGCATTATATATTAACTAGGCCCCAACCAAATTTCATAGTCATACATGATAGTGATAGACATGCTATATATAGTAAAGTTTATGTATGATTTGGAAATTTTTGAGTAAATTAAATAACAATTGTCAAAATTCTCCCGCCAAAGAAAAAGTATTACATTTTCCTAATTTGAGAACCACTTTAGCCAAATAAGTACGTAACACATGTACAAATAAGGTGATTTCCAAGTTAGGTTGAGGATGTGCATTTTGACTTTCACCTACCTTAAATTTTTTTAAGAAAAATATATATTCTTTTAATATTTTTTATTTCATCCTTATATTCACCATAAGATGATATGTAAGTTAACCTAATTTTCTTTCCTCGCCTCAATTAGTTTTAACACTTATGTTAATCATGTGAGTAGGAAAAAAAGTAAAAGGATATATATAACCTCAGGTTTTTTAAATGTGATTTGATGAATGATGGGCCTGACTTTCATCTAACAGATTTTTAAAAAAAATCTTTTTTAAGAAAATTGTGATTTTTCGTTACTTACTAAATTAATAAGAAAACTGTTTCGTTCTTTTTGTTTAAACTTAAATATATTCAATAACTCATAAGAGTTTGTTAAGTTTATTAAACTATAAATACATATATAAAAAATTCTGAAAATTTTTAACTACTATGAATTAATATAATTATATTTAACAATTCAGATAAGTTTTGATAATATATTTCTTGTAAATTATAATAATTCCGCAGCGAAGTAGGAACTGTAAGCACCAGTTATATACAATTGGAAAACCTTATCAGCGCCATTTCATTATTTATTTTCTTATTTCTTAATAATTTCTTCTTTTTATTATAACAATAATTTTGGTGTTCTTTTTCTGTTTTTTAGAATATTTCATTTTTATTATTATTCTTGTAACAACAGATTTAGTTTTGTTTTTCCTCTCTCAATAACATTGTAAATATATACATTTGTCGCTAACTTATTATACGTTGTTATAGTTTATAATTGTATTTTTCTAAATTACGCTTTTATCATTTGTAAGTAAGTATCCTTTTGGAATGAGAATAATAACCATGTCCCTTAGAGCTATGGATAAGAGTAAAAATGATATAATTTTATTTTTTAAAAATAGCAACATACTTCATTTTTAGTAAAGAAATAAACATATTACTCATGTTTCCATTTTTAAAATAATCATGTTACCATTTTTAAAAAACCATGTTACCATAACAACATGTTTCCTTTTTAAAAATTAGAATTATAAGATTTTTAATCTTTTTAATGAGCCAAATAAGTTTTTTAATATATCTTTGTATTAGAGAGACTTTAATGTACTACAACTTACCATATGTAATGCCCTACAAAAATTTAAAATAATAAATAAATAAATTCATTAATTCTTAAAATTCAAAATATTCAAAATTGTTTCTCAACCGTCACCTGCCCAACACACGAGACTTACGGTCAAGATAATAATTCGTTGTTTTAGAACAAAAATATCAGAGTTATTTGGTTGCGGAAAATCTGTTGTCACGCTGGTGTCTTGCCCTTGTTTACTCGAGACGGTCCTAAAAACATTAAATACACACGGATAAGCATAAAGCTTAGTGAGCTAATATAGTACTTGCACATTATACCAGATAGCACGTATCAGGCAACAAATACATCACATCAACATCAACTGTCGCCACACAGGCGGGTAAGCGCCCAACTGCATATAAACTGCCAAACTGCAATAATAAGCTCTCAGCTACACTTAAATAACACAACATATATCACAGTACATCATCACACATGAACAGTCATCTCAGTATAAGGAGTAAGTTAGTGATAACTCATCTGATCAACAATGAAGTGTAATCATAGTTAACAGTTGTACTTCAGTAAACTAGTACGCAAATCAGCTAGAACCTACAACACCGTTCTACTAAGTTAACACCAGATCCTAACTCACCAGTTAAATATTACTAATGGTTTTTGATGGAGTGCTCAACCTAATTCGCAATTGTACCAATCCTTATCTTATAGTTTGGTTAATTTGCGATTGCTATTATGTAACGACCCGAAATATGGAGTTTAATTGTTAATAATAATAAATATGGAATATCAGTCGTTTGCATGGCGCAGAAGCACAAGAAATGGGCGGTCGCGACGCGACACGTCTATCAAAGTCTATATATACAAGTTCATTTTTAGCCAATTTTCACCACATCCTCCACACTTGCACCGTTACTCTACCCGATTTTAGAGAGATTCCAAGGCTCTAGAGCGTATTTTGGTGTTGAGGCTTCGTTCTTACGTGTTTGCAAGGTTCGGGTGTTACGGTGAAGCCATTTCGGGCAAAGTTTCGACATCGGTTTCATTCCTGATGCTCTCGAGGAGTGTTTTGAAGTGTGTGAGACCAGCTTTCGACGGTCCGTGTGCTAAGCTCGTCAATCTAGGTTCAAAGTGATCTTTTCATGCTGTTTCAGGTAAATTCAGTAGATTTTACAAAACCGAGTACAAAGACAAAACCTAATTTTTGAAATGTAAACGGTTATACATATATATATATATATATATATATATATTGATTGACGATACGTGTTATGTGTTTGAAGTTAAACCCTTGTTGCATGTACGTTTAAACACGTGATACGCATGCTATGATTATTTGTGTTTTACTGTGGTTTATATAAGATGACTTACGATTAATGCATACTTGAACTTAGCAGGCGGGGGTAGTATATAGTATTACTCATTTGCGGATTACGGGCCTAGTAGGTATCATTGACCTTCTAGGATTAAAGTGCTACCCAATGCGGGTCATTTGGTCTTTCTAGATGACTATATTGACACATGGTATGCGGACACTTCGGTGTTCGAATACTGGAGTGGTGTAGGTCAGAGGGGCTAGATCATACATCATGGGGGTGTGAGGAGAAGCTGAAAATTGCGGTCGGCTTCGTTTGGACTCGTACTAGAACGACAACGCAGTACTTGTACTTGCACCGTCGGAGTAGCGAAAGCGGTGATACTCGCTGGATCTATGTTCTCGGGTGGGACGCCCCACTTGGAGTATAGGTCGGCCACGCACGTGAGTAGTGAACCTTTGGGTTATCTAGTGTGGGTTTAGACTCTACATTAAGATCACCTTGCGATATGATTTATGATTTTGATGCGGTATGATATATGCGGTTATGATGTGGTATGATTCTTGATTACGTGCGGATGATTGTATGAATTGAATTGCGGATATTTGACCCATTCAATGTTATATGATTTGCGTGTTATTAGGTACGTACGGGTCAAATAAACGGTGGGTCAGGTATGGTATATACTTTTATGTCATATCTCCATTTACGATTATATTTCATGGTTTTTGGTTATAAATCATATTGACTCACAAGTCATAAGCTGACACTTTCTTTTTTGAAATGTGTCTTGTACTCGTGCAGGTGGTTTAGAGGTTGCAGTTATGTGAGGAGGGTAGTCATAGACTATTGTTTGACTTGGTAATTGGTGCCAGCAAACATTTTTGTTATTTTATTAATTTACGGTTTCAAACTCTATAAACGGTTTTTGAATGACTACGGTAGCACCGTGGTTTGTTTATGAATGATTTTTTCGTCTTTATGACGATGACAATTAATTATGTTAATGATTTAAGACTTTCGCTGCATGTATTAACTATTATTTAAAAGTTTTTATAAGTGGTGAAATTTTGAAAATCACGGTGTTACATTTTACCTCGATCCTCATAATTCACCATTTTGTGATTCGAATGAAGTGTCAATTTGCGATTCATGGTCTTGAACTAATTTGTGATTTACAACTATCAATTGATTTGTGATTCTCTAAAGGACCCTTAATTTGCGATTCGGCCATGAGTCAATTTGCGATTGGGTCCTGGGCCTAATTTTTCGATTTCCATGATCAAGGTTAATTTGTGATCCAGCCCCATACACTAAATTGTGATTCCACACCTTCACACCCAATTTTGCGATTTCAATATTAGGCCTGATTTGCAATTCATAGTTACATGGTCTAATTTGCGAATGTAATGGGCCAACTCAATTTGTGATTCTAGTCAACCAATTATCATCAATTTGTAATTCAGCTACTCTGGCCTAATTTGTGATTCATGTAATTCTCTATTTTGCAATTCATACAACATCATTAATTCGTGATTCTCTTCTTGGAAACCAATTTTGCGATTATATATTCATGATTAACACACACTCACAGCTGATTTGCGATTGGGCCAATTCGCGATTCCATTGAAACATCAATTTGCGATTCATACTAGTTTGTGATTCTTATTTGCAATTAGCAATTTGAGTTTAAAGTTCACGCACCACACACAATTTGCTATTGAAGGAACCTAAGTTATTTGCAATTCCCCATCTTCAAAAACTCAACGTTAAAACACATACACACTATCAACACTTAAATCTTGAAACTCAACAATTACTCAACCATTTTTAATCATTCTTAATTCCCTAGTTTTCTACTATTAATCTAATCAATCCCTCATAATTAATTGAATTTTCGTCAACTATGGAGGCCTCTAAAGCTGATTAAACTCTCGGTTGTGAACCTCTCGAACCAAACCCAAAATTCATCCAAAACCCCATTTAAATCTTAGTAAAAGCTGCAAGATTAATGAGGAACTAATCATAGATGTTTACGGATGGTTACCTGAAGAGTTCTTGAAGAAACCCCTTGGTCTCGGCAGCGCAACAGCACACACACGAGAAGTCTTGGTTCACAGGTCAGCTACAGTGTATACTCCTAGGAAAATGTGCCATAATCTCCAACTTATACCTTCTTATCTTGCATAAGCCCATGCCCTCTCTTTAATTCCCTTAAAGGCCCAAAATCCTTAAACAAAAGATTGTTTATTTTAAACTTAGTCCATTAGTACCTAATGACCCAAGAATGAAATGAGTCCAACAACAAAGTGACCATCATCTCTCTTAATGATCCAATAACAATTAATATACTTTCTTAAAGCCCATTAAATTTCTAGTGATCCAAAATTTCAAGAAGTCCACTAAATTAAAGTACTCATTTTATTATCTCACTTATTTAAATAATTTAAATCGTGTTAAAGGAAACGGGTATTACACCATAACTTTATTTAACATGATGTTTTTTCTCTTGATTTAGACATTTCAACAACTTATAATATTTTAGTAAGCTTATTCCTTAAAATTATGCATTAATAAACTTGAAACAAATATATAACAAATGCTGAAAGTCTTTAATGTGCTATAATTTAATATAACTATATTTGGCTATTCAGATATGCTTTATAATACTTTTGTTTGATGAGTTTTATTGTCCTAAGATGTCTCTCCCTTATTTGAATTTACAATTTTTTTTCAAAATTTATATTTTAGGTAGTAAAGAAAATTCTATAATGTTATAGTTTAACCCTTAAACGGGTCATACGAGTCACTTTCGGGTTGACCCTCATTTATTTTTATGTCGATTTCATGTTAACCTACTTTTTGACCTGTTTTGGGTTCGTATCGGGTTTCTGTCACTATTTTCGGGGTCAGGTCGAGTTTCATGACGACCCAAAAATTGACAGCCTTAGTTTGTTTGATACATCTATAAACCAAAACACGTCAAATATTTCAGTTTACGACACAACATTTTTCAAAGACAATACAAATTCAAAGATCCGAAAACTTAGGTTATTTGAAAATTGTAAACAAGTTTTAAAAGTGATTCATTCTCTATAACCCAAGAAAAGTTTGAAAAAATTATTCTTGATTGACCCAATTTTTTATTAAAGGCAATGATTGAAATTTTATTAATTACTAGTGGGGTATCCGCGTATTGTGACGGTGGCGATCAAAGAAGGATGATGGTGAATACTTATAATGACGAGGATGGAGGAGATAATGATGTTTGCGAATGGAGCCTGGATGTTACAATAAATTTGAAATAATTTAATTACTATTACTCATCAAATTTATGTTAGATAAATGTTTTTATTTAACAGTATGGTAATATTGTTTATACACTTTTACTTAAAAGTAATATGAGACTGTACAAATAATTCTAATATTATATGTTGAACTTGAAGATTATAAGTAAGATCATAAGTACTATTTAAAAATTTTTGAAATGTATATTTTTAAAGAGAAATAAATTATAATTTATCGTAATCAAGAAAATCCATATTTGATGAACATTTACAGATCTTTATAATTATAACTGAAATGTATGTTTTTAGTTGATTCAAAAAGCAATGATTTTTAAGGATTAGACAAAGTATACAAATCTTATTGTTTGACATTTATAGTAATCTATGTTTATGTTTTTATTTTATAATAATTAGTCATTTGATGGACATTTACAACATTTTACAAATATGTAGCTAAAGTTAATGTTTATGTCCTCATGATATTTAATTTTAGCCATTCATTCTTTTAATTTTAAGAAATCAATTTTGACTTTTTTAGGGTCAAACTAATATTTAATAATACACATTGAATTTTTACTAATATATTCATTACTTTCAATTGGATAACTGTTATTATTTAACCATTTATTTTCTAAAAAATTCGTAACTCAATTTTATATTATATTAATATTAGAGATCAGAGATAATATGCATCATAAATATACCGTATTAAATTTGGATAAATGTGATAATTGTATCTATGAATTTTGAAGTTAAGTTACAATAATATATTTAATGTTTTCTCATGACCAGTTATACATGATTATATTTCATATCACTGAGAAGGAATTGAAAGCCCTTATACTTGACGATGATGGTATACCTACTTTAAAAACGATTTATGTGGCATAAAAAGAAGAGCTACAAAAAATATGATTTGATATGTACTATAAATACTGTTCGTGGTTACGTTTGTTATTTTGTTACTTTTTTACACCAATTTCTCTCATTCTACGTATATCACATGATTTTCCTCTTTAATATAAACAATATATTTTAATTACGTTTCTTCCTATTTTGTATTTTTGCATCATTTATTTATATATTTTACATCTGTTATTTTTACTCACCCGTGTAGTGCACGGGTCACTTATCTAGTAATATTACATATGAATAGTATTTTTATTTTTTACTTTTTACGATGCTTATTAATTATCAACTATCATGTTTTAGTTTCCTTTTTTTGCCTTATTTTTTAATATTATTCTCTCTGTTATTGTAACTTTTACTAAAACATGATCTTATTAAGAAAACAAACTACTATTATTATTATTATTATTACTATTACTATTATTATTGTTGTTGCTGTCAAAATATGTGAGACTATAAGATTTAATGAAAACCAAAAAGTTGCATATATTTTATACGGTTAAGAATGTAAAATTTAAAATTCTGAAAACTTTCTTATCTTTTTACACATTTTTTAATATCTAAAAGGCAAAGGCAAATGTGTATTGGCTATTTGTAAGATATGCATTATGTGTTGTACCCTTAATTAGTATTGAAAGTTTAAGATGCTGAATGTAAGTGTGAGACAATTGGGCCTTGGCTTTAACAATATATAATCTTTGGGCCTTTAGCCCTCCATTAATTGCTCTTGTTGCGCATGTGATGGGATGGACTTTGCCCCATTTTAGATTACGAGGTGTATCACTGTATCATTACCCCCGCTCTAACAACCCACATTGTCCTCAAGGTGGAAGTCTAGACTACGAATTTTATAGTGCAACTCCCAAGTAGCTTCAAACATTGGTAAAGCTTAGGGATGGCAAAAAAAAACCCGCATTCGATAGAGAACCCGATCTCCGATCTCGATTTGACCGTTGGCCAGCCAACATCCTTGTCTCTAGCACTGCTTCAAGTACTAATTATGGTACAACCCTGCCTACGGTTAGACCCATAGTAAGATCAGAGAATTAGTTTGGTCTCCGATAGCTCTGTTTAACTAAGAGATAAGAAAAACAGGGTGAATGGTTGTTGTCGCAGGGAATAGACGGTAAGCCAACTTACGGACCCTATCGAGCACCTTATAATTCCATAAAAACGAGGTGCTAACTTCCCATTCCTTCTAGCTGCCACGATTGTTTGGCGATAAGGACGCAACTTAAGGTAAACATGGTCCCCTACCTCGAAATAAACTTCCCTCCAAGTGATATCGGCTTTGGCTTTCATAATTTGCTGCTATCTTAGCCCGTTGCATGCACCTTCAGCTCTTCCAACACCGCATCTCTTTCTCAAAAATAATGGTCAACTTCAAAAGAGACTACTAACCCTCGTTCATAGCTAACCAAACGAGGGGCATCGCCGTATAAGACCATCAAGGGGGTTGATCAAATCAACGAGTGCTAGGAGGTGTTGTCCAGAACTTAGACAATGAAAGCCACTTAAACCATTGTTTGGTCTGTGAAGAAGAAAATCACCGTAAATACGTTTCCAAACTTCAATTCGCTACCTCTATTTGTCCGTAGGGCGGTGATCATATAATTATATATGATGAATAATAAGAATAAACAGGGCTACGGCGGGAAGGAAAGAATCACTACTAGAAAAATCCATATTGCGACGGCAAATTCTGTCGCAAATCTGTCGCTATCAGAGTTTGCAACAGAATTAAGCCGTCGCTAATATGTTCCTCTCTAAAACATAGCGTCGATTTTTTGCGACGTTTTCCATTGGTTTGCGATGGAAAATAGGTGCCGCTAAAAGGTCGGAGATTCATAACGAAATACTAGCGACGGATTACCGACGGTCTTTTGCGACAGATTAGCGACGGTTTTCATCATACACATGACATGACTTCCCTACAGTTAGTGCCGACATTGTAGCGACCGATTAGCGACGGCCTACTTACCGA
>JAUEJL010101880.1:0-13187 GCA_032274825.1 Drosophyllum lusitanicum
ATATATCGTTTTCTTTTTTTAAGTTATAAAAAGTTAAAAACCATATATTATGATGATATGAAAATGTATGTATGTATATTATTATGATCCAATGAGCAAGTTAATTTTCTAATAAAAATAAATGATACGGGATCATTTATTGGGGACAATGTGAACCTATGACAACTACTTTGTTATTATTAGTTTAATTCCAATCACAAGTATATATAAAACCAATACGATACTTAACCCTCCCTATCATACGCCAAAGCCTAGAAACTCTAGCTACCTCCAAAGGTTGACCTTGGAGAAGTATATTGTTGTGGTGGTGGTGGTTAACCGGAAAAGCTATAAAATATGGTTGATGCAGCGGCGGAGCAATGGGAGGAAGAGGAGGTGCAACCTGGGTTGAAAGCTTTCACCACGGTGGATGGACTGCCTAGCAACGGACTTGCAGACATTGTTAGCTTAAAAGAAGTAGCTAATGGTCACGGATTGGACAACAAAAATGGAGGTAAATTTAAACTTCCTGAGAAAATCAGGTTTTTTTTTTTAAATAAATATATCCGGTTTTTAGTGGAATTAATAACGTTTTACCACCTTGCAAATTAAATGCATGGTGATAGATTGTTATTTGGGTTGTCTTATATCAAAAGTAGAAAATTCTCTAATTCTGATGGTTATATTTGACGATTTTATGTGTACAGACGTTTCATATATTTTGGAATTTGACGACATTGATGGAACCACAACCGGGAAAAGTGAAACCTCATCCGAAAGCAGTTCAAGTCAAGCCGAAACCGGAGAAAGTTCCAAAACTGTTGGTGAAGTGGTCGAAGAGGAAATAGTGGAGTTAGAATTTGAAAAATTGAAACCAAAGCTTACGACACACTCTATGCATTGTCCCAATTGTAATCATGAAATTACAAAAGTTATTCTACGTCGAAAAGTGCTCTCATATCGACCCACAGAACCAAAACTAAAACCAGAACCCGAACCAAAACCAGAACCCGAACCCGAACCAGAACCAGAACCGGAAGCGGAAGCGGAAGCGGAACGAAAAGATCTTGTCGGATGTTCTTTATGCTTAAGTTTTTTCACTTGCTCAGGTAAAATGATATTGATCATACATTTGACTTTTGAAGTCAAACATATGATAATAATGAGCTTATAGAGTATAATTTTCTTTATTGAAACAGAGAACGGAAGTTTTAACCCGTTTGACATTTTTGGGAAAAGACCAAAAACGAATATTGATCCTCCACCTAATGATGGAGAAAAGGTGGAATTTGAGGTTCGCGAAAACGGTAATATATTCTCACAAAAACACTAAATTTAGATTATGATTGTGAAATTCGATTATGTTATTCCGTTGATCTTATCTTCACTAATTCTAAACTTGTTTATGGAGAACAAACAGAATCTTGTTTCAGCATGTTTTGGGTTATCAGAAAGGATAAAAGCAACTTGAAACTAAAAGATCCCGAGCAACCAGAACCAGTTTACGACGTAGGGACTAACACGATCGAAACAGGTGAAGTGGTCAATATCTTAAGGAATATACTTTTAAAGTTCTTTAGTTAGCAAACTAACTTTAACTTTATGTTCACTTTTCAAATAATCTGATTAATGCAGGAGCTAAAACTGTTCTTAGTGCTGGCAAAGCCAAGAAGGGGCTAATAGGTGTTCTCTCCTTGCATCTTAATTTTAATATAAAATCATTTTATCACTATTTGTGTCACAAAGTAAAAGTTACAATTAGTTTGTAACCTTTTTATTTTGCAGGAAGTTCTCATGTACCTTTGGATTCTGGGTCATCTAGTACTGCAACAGGAGATGATGATACCAAGATCACTATCGTCAACGAACCGAGTCATGGTAAGAAACCGAGTCATATAAAGATCTCAAGGTGTCGGTAATTAAGTGTCGTTTTTAATGTTATCTTTGGTGTTTATAACGCGGAAACTGTAGTTACTGAACAACCTAGAGGAAGATCATGGCTTGGTTATGAGGGTGTTCTTGCAGAGATCTTAAAGAGTATTGTTTATGGAGGTTTAATGGAGGTGATTGCAAGCTTAAGTATTGTAGCATCTGCTGCTGCTTCTGATGCCACTACACGTAAGTTCTCATCGGTTCTTGTTTAAGTTATTAAGATTTGTTTACTGTAACACACGCCGCTAGTATGAGTGGCAATACGGGTGGGTTTGGATACTGGTTACAATCAACTCAGGCAAGTTACTAGGTCAGGTCAACCCGTTACCTGTGTGGGCAATAATTTCACCTCGTCAAAAACTTAAAATGGCTGTTTGCCTTTCGGGTTGGTAAAACGGGTCGAATGGTCATGTCTCTTTTCATTAACCTGATAACTAACTAGTATATTAGGTATGCTCCAAGTCTTTGATATCATATGCTAACAAATACTTCAATTTTCCATAGTGAACATCATAGCTGTGGCACTTGCAAGTCTAATCGGCGGGGTCTTCATCATCGGACACAATGTGAGTAAAAAACTTTTGCGTTTAAGCACATTAGAAACTTCTAAAATGACTAGCTTGATCACAAGAATCATACATGCAGCTTTGGGACCTTAGAGATGATTGTTACGAAGATAACTCGAGCCAAGAAACAAACAAAAATAAGTACAAAGAATTACTTGGGCAAGTAGACTATTTCCCGCTCCATGCATTTTTTGCAATTCTATCATTCCTCGTGTTTGGGATGGTCCCACCCGTTGCATACGGGTTCGCATTTCGTAAGACCGAAGATAAGGACTTTACAGTTGTGGTAGTTGCAGCCACGTCTCTTCTATGTGTCTCGTTATTGGCAATATTCAAGGCTTACATCAATCAATGCAAGACTTTTGACTACTTTAAGACCTTGGTGTACTACATTATAACTGCGCTATCAGTATCGGGTGTTTCTTATGTTGCTGGGAATCTAGTTACAAGGTTGATGGAAGAGCTTGGGTTGTTTGAGTCGAGTTCGGGCGGTGGCATGACCCTCCTACCCCATGCCGCCTCCCCATCTCTAGCATCTTTCTGATGTTCAGGGTTAGAGAACATTATTGTTTGAGTTTGGTTTATTTCATGTTCATTTGTATCTTTTCAACTATTCTTTGTCTTGTCGTTCATGATTATTCGTATCATTTTCAACTATTCATTTGATTGCAATTGCCCAAATAAATGTATTCTTCGTATCCGAATAATAATTGATGAAGTATTGGGTCTACCTTGGACTCTTTTGGATCGCATTAGGCTGGTGTTGTGGGATTCAAGGCATCTGGCATGTTCAAAATTTCATAACGATAATAATATTTTATTTCAAGCGGAAAGGATACATGTTGTCCGGAGTATTTTTGTTATGTGTTGTTACACTTGTATACCTTTTAAATAAGAGGTGTCTGAATTAATTTATTATTTTAATAATTTAAGTAAGATTTAATTGCAACAACACATAACTTAGGGTCTACTTTACAAGGATGATTCATTTCTTGGTCATCAAACATTAAATCTTGGTTAAAATTACAGATTTTTGTGCTCATTCTATACTATTTTGTTCCATATTAGTGGCATATTTAACTAAGCTTCTAAGTTCTATGGATTGTCTGACCCAAATTAACCAAATTTTAGGTCAAAGTTGTTGCAATAGCTACCGCTAGCAGGTTTTCTTAAAAAATGCAATGAGAAAAAGGATAGACTTTTGAAGTCTTAATCAAACGTTCATTCTTGATTCAGATTTTGACAACCAAAAACCATGTATTGGGATTGTTTGTGATTAATCTTTTAATTTGAACTGCACAATTAGGCCCTGTGAAAATAGTTACATTTCCATCACACTAAAAAATGGAACACTTAAAACATATAAGATGATACAGTCTACCTCGAAAAGGAAGCTAAAACATCCATTTTGGAGATGAAAGACTTGCGACGGGCCTCAGCCTATTAGGCTGCCGCTCAGAGTTACTCTGTTTCTTCATGATTGACGACACAGTAGGGCTATAATAGTCATTACTCCTTTGAGAAGTTGCACCTTGTGAATAACCATTTGTACCTCTTCGTGCAATCGGATTCCTCTGGCCTGACCCCCATCTGCTATAATTCACACAGCTCTGGCTCCTCCCTACTTGCTGCTGATAGAATTTTCCTTCTTTTGGACTAGGGTAATTATGGCTCTCAGCGGTTTCTGCAGAGTACATTGTGGTCTCTCCTTCACTGGAATAACCATTTTGCCCATGGGGTAACTCGATTGGTGATGCACATGACTGAACCTCACTTTGCGCCCCATTTACAGAACCCGATGAAATAATCTCAGCTTCGGTTATCAAGTTTGGCTCTAACTTCCCTTTATTACTCAAAGGAACTTCTTTCTTTGTAATCCTAGGTGGAAAATTGATATCCAATAGCTGAACTTGGGTGTTTTCGTTTTTCCTAAATGGACCTGAGGTCAATTTTGGCGTTTCATAAATCTCAGGAGTAGGGATTCCCTGTATATGAGTTGTACTTTTAAGATGTTGATCAACAGGTGGCGTGTCATCTTGGGAAGAACTAGGTCCTGGTTGATCCTCATTTTCATCTTCAGTTGTTTTGAAAACCCGTCTTTTAGTAAACGAAGAGCACGAGTGTTCACTTTTCTGGCCTGTGGACATCAACCTTATAATGGGTAGTTTCGGTTTGTTTATTAAATCATCGAGGTTGCCTTCCCAATGCTGGTTTAACCAATCATAAATTATGTAAATCGGAATGCCAAATTGCATTGTAGGATTCTTTTTCCAAGAGGAAGTAGATGAAGATGATGTTGCCGATGATTTCATGTTCGGTGATGTGGCTAGTTTCATAGGGTCACAGACCATGAACGAAAGATTACCATGGTCATCAAAACCAGCCGAGCCAGGGCTCCAGGTTAGACCATCTGGGCTCACTTTTATTAAATTGTCTGTGGCTATAACCACTTTCCCTACACCAACTGTTAGCTCGTTTGTCCCGTTGTATCCTAGAAGGTATACCATACTACCAAAGTCTAGATTAGGTTTCGAACAAGTTTTCAAATAGTGAGACTGTTGAGCCGAGAGGTTTGAGTCTCCATCCATGACATCTAAGCCGACTATGGTTAGATCAAGGACTGAGCTAGTAATGAAGAACCTGTTGAAGATTTGATGATATAACTATATAAGTAACTATAGAAGCAAGAAGGCATGCTTTTATATTGAGCTTGTAGCATACGAAATATGGAAACTGTAAATACCAATGTCGTAATGTATAAACTAAAGTCTATCAAATAATTAGTTAAAGTAATAAAAGAGAAAAAACATGGGCTAACTAGGTCTTCTGCGCCCATATTATGTCTCGAATAGTCGAATACACGTGGCCAAGCGTATGTAAGAAAATTTCTAAGGATGTATTGATCTAGATGGCGATGCTAAAAATCTGACATATTGATTTTTACCTACCGAAACAAATGATGAACATATGTTATAATCAGCTTACAGTGTTACACACATTAAAAGACAAAAGTGTAAGCATATATTCCAAAGAGACACCAAAAGATAACATCTTGAAGTGGGAACAAATTAAATAACACAATACAAGCAACTAAAAGCAACCCACCCAAAAGAAAAAAAAAAGTCTGGCAGTATAATAAGGATCAATCCATCTCTTAGTAAAAGCAGAATTAACCCAATAAATGAACAGTATTCGATACTCACCAAGAAATTGAGTCCATATAAGGAATCACTTCCTTTCAGAAAAGGGCCACACTGCACTTTGGCTTTTGATATCAAACAGTGTGTTCTTTGATCTTAAGTAATTATGCTATATAATTCTTGCAAACTTATAGTGAATTATGTATTTAATGTAGACAATCAAGCTCTATGTACTTAGAATTCAAGAATATTAAATCAACTTTAAGTTTATGCTTATCCCATTTGACATAAGAAGTTCTTACTGACATCTTTTTTCTTAGGGAAGAAAGAAACCCTATTGCAATGCTTATATTATTAGCTTTTGTTTATGCTTACAAGCAGACTAACAATTTAAAGAAAACGGCACCCTTAAAGTTAGACAACAACAACAATACACCAATCCCGCTTTAGCGGCGGGGTACAGCAGCCAAGGGAGGTAACATGTAGACAAACATGCCTTCACCCGTCAGCAGAGAAACTGCTTCCAAGTATTGAAATAAATTAGATATAGAACTTATTGTATTGAAATGTGGGAGTTAGCAATATACTATTAAAATAGATTAAATTAGATATAGAACTTATATTGCTTTTAAGATAATATTATTTGTTAAAGATACACTTCTAACTTTTAAGTCACCACTCACCAATAATTATTAATTTGGAATAAGTAAACTTGAAAGTGCTTATTAAAAATAAAAGTCCCTATCTGCAGATTAGCTGTTTAAAAAACAATCCCAAACATCCCCAAAGGCCAAAGGTCCAGGGCACTAGCTTATGTCTTCAATTCAACTAAGTTCAAGGTACATTTTTTAAGCATAAAGTAAAAAAAAAAGGAAAAACATTAAATAATTTAGCTCGTTAATCGAAATTCAACTTGCTAGGGTTAGTCAAAATCAAATTCTATCAGATCTACCATTACTGATTTCAAATTTGACCAAATAGCATAGACACAATTACACAAACACATCAATTGACAGAAGTTGTGTGTACCTGTGAGGGAAGAGGGAAGCACCGGCGCCGTTTTGGAGGTGGACATCGGCTGCCTCGGCGGCGGCTACGGATGGGAGGATGGAGTGAGTTGTGAGAAGAAGGTTCCGGTGGATGAGGAAGCCAGTGCCGGTGGAAATTCGAGCCATGGATGGACCTTTGCTGGAAAATATGGCGGATTTGGTCTTTTCCGACTTGCCTATGCCGTTACAGAAACACCATGACTCCCCTAAGACTCCCATTGCCGTTAATTATTAGCTGAAAACTTGCTATAAGTCTTCAGATCGAGTAATGGAAATCGTACATTTTGAAAATGTAAATTTGTGCTGGTGAGAGAGGTTTAATGGCTTATCAATGGTGGTACGAAGAGAAGCTCAGAAAGACCAGAAGTTTGGGATATCGTGCGTTAATGGAGAGCGTGGGGGAGTGAGATGAGAACTAGCGACTGTAAACGTTCGACTTGTGAGTGTTTCTCGATGAGAATTGTGGTTTGAAAAAAGTAAAATGTAGGCACGATGTCCAAAACAAAACCGAGGGGCCTTTTAAATGCTTTCACTTTCGAAAGGAATTTGAAATAGGAAAATTTCGTTTTTATTTCATTTCCTATTTTGACACTCTAATATTCTAGTTATCCTTCTAATTATGACTTTATTAATAGGATTGTTTAAATATTGAGAGGTTATATATCCTTCTAATTTACTTTCTACATATCCTTCTACTTATAAGATACAAGTGTCAAAATTAATGGTGGATATGAGGAAAGAGAATTAGTGGACTCCACGTGTCATCTTGTGATGAGTAGGAGGATTAAGTAGGAGGAAAAAATATTAAGAGGTTATATATCCTTCTAATTTACTTCCTACTTATCCTTTTACTTATAAGATACAAGTGTCAAAATTAATGGTGGATGTGAGGAAAGAGAATTAGTGGACTCCACGTGTTATCTTGTGATGAGTAGGAGGATGAAGTAGGAGGAAAAAATAGGAGGATTTATTATTTTTCTTAAACATTTCCCTAATAAAAATAAAGTCCTTTTTTAAAAATTTTAAATTCTACATAGATTGTTTCGTATTTAAAACCGAAATTTCATAAAAGTAATGGTCAAACAGTTGAAAGCTGGAATTTGAGTTTTTTTTTTTACATATGATTAATTACTTTCAACAAACATTAATCTTGTATTGAAAACTGGAATTTCAGTATTCTTTTATAGTCATCTTCAACATACATATACTTTATAAACAAATGACACTGTATAATTAAACACAACA
This sequence comes from Drosophyllum lusitanicum, assembly GCA_032274825.1. Classification (NCBI taxonomy): domain Eukaryota; kingdom Viridiplantae; phylum Streptophyta; class Magnoliopsida; order Caryophyllales; family Drosophyllaceae; genus Drosophyllum; species Drosophyllum lusitanicum. The sequence goes on from JAUEJL010101880.1 coordinate 7,912, forward strand.
ATTATCAAGTTTTTAACATACATATACATACACAGAAAGCCGAATCCACATTGAAGGAACAAGTATTTAGTTAGAAATACCAAGAAAAAGAAAATAAAACCTACTGTCTTGCTTGAGAACAATTGCCCACCTTGGCCGCTCCCCAATTTCAACTCTTTGAAAAAGTGGACAATCATCATTGAGTATCCGGCCAGACCTACTCGCCGGCATCTGCGAACAATCGATTGAGGAAGTGAGAATCTTCAAACCGCTGAGTCACCGACTTGTCCGTCCACTCCGACCAGTCGTACTCACCGACCCTCTGTAACCATTGTCTTTCGTCTTTCGTCTTTCCGATTAAACCAAGAATGCATCTTCAAAACCTTTGGCCTCTAAACAATCGATTGGGGAAGATTTTTTTTTGTTTTTTAATCATGGGGTGTGGAAACTAATTTACTCACATTTTCAATATTTCATGCTTGAGACCGATAGAGGAAGAGTGAAAGATTTAAAGGTGAGCCCGCAAGACTACAACCCTATTAGCTTTTTTCTTTAAAAAATCTAACACCTATACCACTTTTATTTTATATTTTATATATATATATATACACACATGAGAGAGATGACAAAAAGTCTAGGTATGATATTTCAATATTTATTTGTAATTTAAAATATTAATCTCATTAGTTTTTTTATGTTTAAAGAGTTTATTTATTTAATTAAATGTGCTAGTTGATTTTTTTTGAATTGTGTTTAGGTTATAATACTAGATATTTTGAACCAAGTATTTTATTTTATTTTTGAAATTTTATATTGATAATTATTATAATGATATAAATTTAAAGAGTTTTGGTGGTATGAAATATCGCTAGAATCAATTATAAGAACTCTATGTTATTTGTTTTGAATATATATTTAATTTTTCATTGGTATTTATATTACGTTTGATTTAGATCATACTACTCAACCCGCAACTATATTCTTTTGACCCGTTATATATCTAATTTTTAGATCGACTCATCTTGTAATATATTGAACCCCAATATATTTGAATCATGCATTCGCCGTTGTATACACAACAATTTTTCTTTTTTATTAATATTGTATTATTCCGGCCACCTAAATGAATTTTGAAGATGACTCCAGCCGGCCACCGGCCACTCTCGTCGCACACCCACAAAAAAAGTTTACTCCGGCCACTGTCGTCGCACACTCACAAAAAAAAGTTTACTCCAGCCACCAAAACTCTAGTGACTGCTGATGCACACCCACAAAAAACGAAAACATATTACTCCGGCCACCAAATCTCTGGCACTAGTTCGATGTACACCCACACAAAGCGCAACCCTAGATCTACTCCCACACAAAATGAAACCCTAGATCTAGGACACACACAAAGCGAAAACACACACAAACTTAGATCTACAAACTTATTGTACAAAGAAGTGGAGGAGAAGTATATTATGGCGGAGAAGGCAATGTCGGAGGAGAGTAGCAGCGGCCACAAAGGTGCATTGACCAACATGATGTCATTGTAAAACGCAGGTGGTCAATGGTCATGTACGACGAGTATACATTTCAAAAGAAGCTTCATAATTCAACACCACCACCAAGTGAAGCAATGGGAACCCTTATTCTAGCGTGTTCTTGTGGACCTAAATTTGAAGTCAAAACTACAGCTTAGACCTTTATGGTCAATTTGTGACTTCAGATTTTCGATGCCGCTCTATAAGGAGTAATTTTCGTTCACACCAATGGGCATTTTGTCTAGCGTTACCCGGTGTTTTAGATGTTTCTCAAGGTTTTAGGTTTAAGTCCCGTAGTGGATAGGGTGTATATTTTCGAGTAGGTTAATGGGGTGAGCTCTATTGTAAAACTTTTTTTCCGTTCGCCCTTATGTTACTCATTCAAGGTGCTTGTCATCTTTGAATCAAGATACGTCATCTTTTGAGCAAACCATGTTCTCTTCTAAAAAGAAGAAGCTTAAAGAACAAGAAATACAAACAGATTGATTTTATCCAGCTAAAGTATGAGTATGCACTATGCAGTTCCTATAACCAAGTTTTTTTTTTGGGAAAAAAGAAGAAAAAGCAGGAGTATCTAATTCCAGTAACCTTTTTGGCATGATCTTAATTCTTGATCGTCTGCTTTTCAATGAGGTACATATCCTAACAAAATGCAAGTTTCAAACTAGAAAATGAGGCGTTCAAATGGATCCACAACCATTATGAAAAGAAGAATAACAGTTTAGAAGATTGAAACCGCAATAATATTTCCACACAAGTTCATAGTCACACAGCCCAATACGAATTCAATTTTGTTTTATCACATTACAAAATTAGGGAATGAGTTTTATGTTTAACCAGAACATTCTCCATGAACTTGTTGCAACTTCATAAGGCCTCAACTTGTATCAGATTTCTCCAATGCTGCAACAGAGAATGCCAACTTTGTTAACAACTTAACATAGAACCATAACAATTACAATAACACATTTGAGTGGCAGAGGCTATGTCGGGTGCAAAGAACCTCAATTAAACGCTACCCTGCTACATGATGGGCCTAAGGAAATTCACCAGACAACTGTATAAGTTTCTAGCCTAGTGATATGGGGTAGTTTAGGTTTAGTGTGGCTCATGGCCTAAGATCATGGGGTTCAAGTCCCGTCGTGGACAAATTTGGGGTAGATATAGGAGCCGTTCAAAATATAAAACTGTTTTAAGTTTCGCCCGGCATTACAAAAGTGTCATGGGTGCTCGCATATGAAAGAAAGCAATAAGCATTCTAACACTACTGTGGCATAGCCCAGTGATATAGGGGTTTTACCCTATAGCTCAGGTCTTAGGTTCGAGTCTGGGCAGTGGGGTTTTTTCTATAAAATGGTGGAGGGTATTACTCCCTCATGGTGCCTGGCTTGGGGCTCGCATACTGCCCTATATGGATGTCACTGCGGACCTAGCCCACTAAATTCGCTGTTAAAAAAAAACCCAGAAACACCCATTTATATAAAATTAAAAATATTTACGAAATCAATGTTGGCAGCAGTAATCCCTACACTACCACATCTAGTGTACACATACACTAATACAAAGGAAAAGGTGTGTGTTCGTGAGTGAGTGTGTGTGTGTGTGTGTGTGTGTGTGTGTGTCAACTTCCAATAGAGAAACAAGGAGAGAAATTACTATTGTAATTCAGAAGCTTCTCGATGAGATCCACATGAGTCATCAGCATTCTTCTGCAACAATAACGTACAAGTCCCAAAGCATCAAGCGCATCTCTGCACAAGTCAAAAGGTAAAGACCACATTATATATAACATCAAATTATCAAGTTCTTATGAACCCACTTAAAATAATCGAAGAAAAATAAAAACATGGTGAATTATAGGTATTAGAAAATTCTGAGTTGTCAACCAAAATTTCTTAAATTTCAAAAGATTCATGAGGTACTAGCAGAATGAAGTGCCACCAAATAGAAAATTCATCAGGATGGCCACATATTCTATTGAGTTGTAACTTTTAATTGGTATTACAAAAACCATTAAAGAAAAGATATTTTCATATTTAATCAGGGGACAAGTGTGAAATTTTATTTCATGTACATATGTCACTCGGTCATTTGTAGCATTATTAGCATACACAAACAGGCACACGTCTTCCTTCTAGAAATGAGTTAAGAACACCAGTCTAGAAAGTATGAACAATAAGATCTATAAAAAGGTTACATAAAAACAAGTGTAGTAGGAATTCCTGCACCAATATAGCTCACAAAGTAACATCTAATACACTAGAACCTGAAAATGATCACATCCTTGTAGAATAACGGGTATACTTTCCTTTAAAACATACTTCGGCACATGCCAGTTATGGCTATCATGAGTTAGTGAATGTGATTAGCAAGTATTTTTACTAGACGCTGCTAAGAGGAAGACTATGAGAGTAAACTTGAAACCAAATTTTGATATGCTGCAGTTTATTTAAAATATCATATTTTAGCGAATTGCATGATAACTCTCAGGAGTCCAAACTAGCAAATAATCTAATGGGCAATACCACTCTGAGTGGTAGAATAAACACGTTTCCAAATTTAAGAAAGCAAACTACAAGTAATCAGAATAAACTATGTTAGAATCTACTAATATAATCAATTCTAGTAAGCTACTGTGGTTGAACAACTACAAGTAGTCGTTATAAACAATACCAAAGAATAAACTATATTGCAAACAGCAAATATTAACCAAAGTTCGTAAGTACTCAGAAGATGTTAGCATCCCATCAGTAATTTAATAGTCTACTTCCACATAAGAATATACATTCTATAAGAGAATTAAAACTTTGGTAACTCTAGTGATATAATTTTAATTAATCTGAGTTTTGCGGTTGTATTCACAAATGGAAAGAACAAATACACAGATACCACAAATTTCAATCCTCAAAACTTAAACACATCGATTGTTCTGATACATCGAATCGTTGGAAGTGATTAAAATGCAGAAAACACTAAGCTTTTATTGTTGCCTCTATTTTTCTATTATTTCATTCACTGATTCACATGGCTATGATTGCAAGACAATAAGATTTTACAGTTCTCTGAATACACACACTCGATGGAAAAACAGGTATGAGAGACTGCTCACCCTTCGGTGTAGTCAGACTGAAGAAGATCAAGATACGTGTCCCATTTGTTCCCGATGACCTAACAAAACACATATTTATCGGCGAAATTAGGTCTCTGAGGAAATTACAAAACCCTAAACGTACAGCGAACCATATGAAAACGAGAATCACTGAGTTAACCGGAAAGTTAGAGCATCGTGACGATGATTGGAGATGCGTAGTCTAGAATTAGGGTTTACCTTGCCGCAAGTGAAACAACGAACAGGGATGATCATCGTGAGTCGCGAGTTCTCTCTTGTTTTCCTCGGTGACCAGCTACGAATGTATACCACGGTCCACGGCTACGGGGGGAAATAAAATAAGAATTTTCAATTTTTGGGGTAAACGAAGGTTTAAAGTCTAAGGCTGTCAATTCGGGTCAGGTTCGTGTTCTCGGGTTCGTGTCGTTTAGGTTTGAGTCAGTTTCGTGTCGACCCAATTTCTACCCATTTATTTTAGTGTCAGGTTCGGGTCGGGTCAGTTTTTTCGTGTCGACCTTCGGGTTGACCCATTTAGGGCAAATATCATCGACGATAATTTTTTCGGTTTTCGAATATGGTTTTCGGGTACGATTTTCGAATACGGTTTTCCGTTTCAACTACGATTTTCTTTATCAATATTTCAAATTCCATGTTTGTTTTCC
>JAUEJL010101891.1:0-13187 GCA_032274825.1 Drosophyllum lusitanicum
GATCTAATTATCAACTGAAACATAAAGTAGCATTTCTTTAACAGACGGCTTCCGATTAAGTAATTTACTTGCTCAAGAAAATCCGCAGATTGGGAAATAATTCAAGAGGGATTTTATAATTCAAGATATACAGATACACACAATTATAAATAATCTTAAAACATGTCAAATTGCCGAGTATTACCTGAACCATGTATGTAGTTTGTAATCAAGCTTATATAGATGCTCGTAATTGTGAACAAACTAATCAAGAAAAACTACAACTCAAATCTCACAGCATTCCTAATTAAGTGAGAATTAATAAGAAACACTAAACAAGACGTTCTATCTTCCTCCATTTCTGAATATATCTCCTACTGCTTAATAAAACATGAGGAATTAGTGAACGGTGACCCAAATTCATGAAGTTGACTACTTTTACCGCTTGATTTTATGTATACATTTCAAACCTAGATGGATTTATTATAATAAATCAAAGAAAGAGCAAAAATTTAAAGATCCAACTTAGGACCAAAATATGATTCCACGAGAGTATAACGCAATGAAACAAGAGAACGCAATTGAAGAAACATAAACAAAAGAATAAAAAACCTCCCGAATTCAAGAATGGAAGAAAGTGTAATTCTAAGCCAAGTTGAAGTTTGATACCTAAATCATTAGAATCAAATGAATAAACTAGAGAACTCCGATTAAGACGGAGTGCCACAAGAGAAAGCAATTGAACAAAGTGAAATAAATTGATTCCAAATATTACTAAACTAATTGAAGAAACGTACCTAGAAGATCGTGTTTCAGTTTAGTTAGGATACATTCTTCATTGATTTGATTCACATGTCGATTAGGGCTGAAAACAAATGAAGAAACTCGTCAAAATCACATGAAGAAGCTCGTCGACTACGAATGAAATTACATGGACAAACTCGTCGATTATGGATGCAATTTGATGGCTTAATCAGATGAGGATTAAGGAGAAACGAATTTGCAGTTGCCAAGGTGTTCTAGCGTGAACCGGATAGCAATGCCTTTGAATTCAATAATAAGGCTCTAACTATACCAGATAACAAAGCTCCAAATCTGATCCAATTCCAGTTGCAAAATTGTTCACGGTTTTATGAAGCGTGAGTTTATTTGTTCACATAAGAAAGCGTGAGGATTCTAGTTAACTTTTATACATTCTAATAAATGTGAGCTTTTTTCCCTACATATTAAACTTCACGGTTTTAATTGTGACATAATTTTAGAAAAAATTCATGTTTAAATATGTAAGCAAATTTTACGTTTTTCACACTTAAATGCATGATGAAATTTTCTGTCTTTTAGTTGACACTTATAAATGTAAACATAAATTCTTACACTTATATACGTGAGTTTTTTTAGACTATCCACTCTTATAATTGTACAAAAATTTTATACATTTAAAATTGTGAACATCATAAAAAATAAAGTACGCGTTTTCATAAAGCGTGAAGATAAAAACGTGAACAATTACAATTTTTTTTATAGTGATACAATGGTAACTAAAACAAAGTTTATTGTATTTTAATGCAATTTGCACAACTATTTATTACCCATAGGTACATCATGCAGTCAATAAATTTGTTAAACATGTCAGTCAGCAAAAATCACCAAAAATCACATGTTCCACATCTAATGAATTCAACAAATCATCCAACTTAGACTAGAAAGCTTGTTTTTTTTCTACAGTGTGAGGGCCATATACATTCACAAAAAGGAAATCCATAGATTTTCTAACCCAGTCCCTTTAATTGCTATGAAAAAAAATCAACTCCACAAAACATTTGACAGACTATTTGAATCCTAAACCATAAGAACGCCACCTTACTAGCCTTTTGCATATATATGAACAAAATTGAAATGATTCCCACCCCAAATGTCTTATACTAATATATGTTTCATCAAAACCTTCATCTTAATTAGTTTCTTGTAATCTTAATTAGGATGTTAGGTTTTTCTTAAAGACATAATTATTTTAACAAATTCTTTTTATCCCTTGAACCAAGATTAAGAGACAAGATCTTCATTGATAATATTGAATGAGAACAAAAAGTTATCACACGATCACTTGAAAAAAATGGGTGTTTTGGTTATGAACTTGATTGATTACATTGCTTACATCTAAGAGGGGTGGTTGTTCCATAGGAACCATACGTACTTTCGAACCGGTTTCCATTGTTCTTTTAAGGAATCTTATGACTCTGTGTTCCCATTGGAATTCCTTTTGTGATTCATGATAATATATCGCAATTGTTCTTTTTTGAAGCTTACTTGAACTGCATGTTGGGGGATCTTTCATCCTGCCTTTGTTCCTTGCTAATTTTTTGTTTACCATTTTGAAGCTCATCTTGCCTGAACCTTCAAACAATCTTTGCTTTTAACAAATGAATTATAAGTGCTGAAGTTTGAGCATTGTTTTTGGAAGATTCAAAATGTAATGATTATATATTTGAGAGGCTCAACTCTTACATTTCTTTAAAGTTGTATATATCTTTATTATTTAATTTATAGCAAAATATTAATTCATCTAAGGTGTTATTTGTTTTTTCAGAGATAAAATGTCTGATGTCTATTTCTGTCTGTTTTCATGTCTGCGGAAAAAGATGTGGTCTAAATGTTTACAGTCTACACCAAGAAGACTATTTGTTTTTTGAACTTAAGAAACTATTTGAAAGAATGTCATGTTACAATGTAAATTTTTTTTAAAAACACGTGAGGAAAATCCATACATTCTAGTATAATTATCGAAACCAACTCGATTTTAAACACCGGGTTTTAAGGTTCTTTAATTTTTTTTGTTTTTTATATGATAATTAAGTGAATAAGGACATAAGACGGATATGAGATATCAACATCTTATCAACAAAACTAACAAAAGCCGTAACTTGATATTTATGTATGTATGTGTATGCCATATGTGTGAATGTTTGTATATACATATGTATGTGTGTATGTACGTACGTACATATGCATACATATGTATCTATGTATGTATGTAGTATGTATATCTATGTATGTGCATATAACCAGGTTGACCTGATGGCTGAACGGGTCGAACAATGATTTGCTTGCCACACTCGGTCAACTAAATACCCGGATTTTAAAACACTAGGGTTATGGAGTTAAAATCAAAGACGAGAGTAAGTTACAGATATATACGTGAGAATGTCTGTTCTAAAAAAGAGGATGATGCACCTCTGTTGAAAATAGAGGTAAAAAGATCTACATAGCTCTTTTCCGATTGCATAAATAAACAATCTATTCTTTAAATATTTATGCGTCCGCAGATATCAAAAGTAAACAGATTTGTTTTGAAAAAACAAACAACACTTAAATCTTTTTTAGGAAGGTGGGAGGGTGTTCCTCCCCCTTCTCCTATAAAGTTATTCGCCTACACCTCACAACCCTACTCTACTAATATGACATCAAGAATTTTTCTGTCGTAGTTTATCATAGCTCCGGATAATTTTTTATTTTAATTTTTACTTCTATTAATCACATAAATAAGAAAGCAGAATAAATTTTATAAATAATATAAACTAAACATTGTATTAAATAACCAACAATCGCATAATATAACTAATTTGTTAATTTATTGAGCAAATTGTTGTACTTTCTTTTAACACTTTTCTACGTAGATGTTGACAGCGCATTTGAAGTTTGTCTCCGTACAATTTGTTACGTTTTTTTTTTTTTTTGGTATTATCTTAAACTTGACCCGTTTTTTTTGTTGATATAAATCCTTAAACTTTTCTTGTCCACATAGTTAAAAATATTATGAACAAGATAAATACTTTTTTATTATGTATAACAAATTATTATTGTATACAATTTATCATATCACTCATAAAATTTAATAACTAAGGGGATAAATTAAGATAATTTGGTTATTTTATTTTATAAACAAGGGATCAAAAGTGTAAAAATTATGTCACGGGACTTCACCTATATATAAAAGTTTTGTGACCTAACTTAACGGCAACACCTTTTAACTTACTTTTGTTAATTAAGGACCAAACCCATGATCCTGTGCAATATATTATAATTAAGGACGAAGAAATACAAATAATTATATATAAAAACATATCTAAAAAGTTATATGATCAATTTGGAAGCTAGCCATGTTTTCCCGGCCTATAGCTAGCTAGCTAGTTTAAACTTTAAACATTTACCGGTCAACTTTTGATCGATCATAAATTAAGGACGTACGTATAAACTTGTTTGTTCAAAAGAAGTTAAACGGTTAATTAAACACTTAATTAAGCCATATTAATATAAAAAACTATCATGCATGCAAGAACTCGATCAAGTAACAGATGAAAGCTAATCACTAGGTTTCGTTTTTTTTTTTCTGGAAATTTGCCCATAAATTACTTTTATATTTTTTAGATCGTACGTTTCCATCTATAGATATATTCAATTTCCATAACTGAATGGTCCATTTTAAATAAATAAATAATGATTTTTAAGGTTTTATATTTTTCTACAAATAAGATTAAACCAAGTATCAAAATCAAAATAATATAAGAAAAAAGAATCAATATATGTTTTTGTTTGAAATGAAAAGGGTTAAAGGGGAGGAGGAGGGAGCTGGGTGTATTAAAATGGTTTGACTTTTTAGCGGTAGGATGAGACTTCAAAAGCGTCAACCATCAAGTTACGTGAAATACGGCATTTTGTACTTGTCCGCCTCCTAAATCTTATCCTACCTTCTCCGTACAAATCTTTCATCATTTTTCTCTCTGGCCTCTGCAACACAAAGTCAAAGATTTCTCTTTCAATCTCTATTATATATTTCTTCATCTTTCATTCAACCATCGTCATTCATCAACAAACCACCAATATATTGGGTCGATCTGTAGAATCTTGGAATTGACTATACATACAAACGTATACATATATATATGTTGGAAAGATAAGATAATTTAAGAAAATTATATATTTTTTTTATAAAAAAAAAAGAAAGAAAGAAAAGAAAATGATGATGAATGGTGAGCAGATGATGATGATGATGAAGGTAGACTATTCAAAGTCAAGAAGAAAACATTTTGGAAACCACCATAAAAAGGTGTCTTCTTCTTCTTCTTCTTCATCATTTTCTAATTTATCCTCATCTTCAGCTACTACTTCCCACAAAACCACCATGGTTGCAGAATCATCACCAGAGGAGCAGGTTGTGGATTTGAGTGCCATGTCCTTAGACACCCTTCCAATCTCTTCTAATCTTAACTTGGCCATTATTCATGTCTTGGATATCTCCAACAACAACCTCCAGGTAAGTTATCATATATTTTTACAACCAATTAAGCTGATTAATTTGTATACAACGGATTTTGTCTATAAACAACATATGTTAGTAAAAGTTAATAAAACATGATGTCGTTGATCGATTTGGTTGTATACGTCTATACGAGTTATCACCGTATTGATCGATCGTATCGTTTTAAATTAAAACATTAGTTCAGATTTATTTATTGATCGATATATATTAATCTTGAAACATTTAATTAACTGAAAGTATAATTACAGATGATACCGGAGTCGTTAGCAGCAAGACTGCTAAACATGGTGGTGTTGGATGTTCATTCAAATCAACTGAAAACTCTACCAAATTCAATCGGTTGTTTGTCAAAGCTCAAGACTCTCAATGTCTCCGGCAATCAACTTCAGTCACTCCCCAAAACCATTGAAAATTGCAGGTTTAATTTGCTGCATGCTAGCTAGCTCTAATTTGATAGATTTTCTTTACTTTAAATAAATTTAATTAAGTATTTATACAACAACGTACAATACAGCATCAATTAATGGATTTAAGTTTAACTGCTTGAAGATTATATTCACAAAAGAATAAATTTGTTTTTATGCATTAATTAATAAACTTCTGAAAATTATCAACAGTTTTCCGTAGTAATTGCTCTTTTAATTTGTACGTAACATTATATACAACCAAAGAAATATAAATAATTTCAAGCTTATATAAGCATAGTTGTAAATCTAAACAAACAACGAATGATTTATATTTGATAAAAAGAAGTTTAAGTATAGCTAAATTTAAACTTTCTCGCGAACAATCTCTAAAATCTGGAATAAAAATTACAAGGAACATATATTTGAGAATTAAATGGTTTTTCATATGGTTTGTACGTGATTCGACCAACACTCTTATCCGATCGATTCTTAAATATAAAATTAATGTACCATAAAAAAAATATAAAATTCTGTAATTCTATCAAATGAACTAAAAGGAGTTATATATAAGTTTCGGGAATGTTTAAGGTAAAACTATATATAAATAGTTGACCGAATTTAAGAATTTTTTAACTACGTACTTCTAAGATTAGTTTTTTCTTAATTTTCTAGTGAAACTTTTTTTTCAAATTTAGAATTAAATCTTCTTCATTATCAAGAAATTTAAGATATGATTTTAATAAACTTAGAAAGTCACTTAAATATATTGCATGTTAATCGGTATAAGAATATGATTTTATATTTGAAACTTTATAATTATGGGATGTTTTATCTATTTTCCAGTTTATAAATTTATGGAGAATGCTAACCGGATAACACTAAAAAAGGTAATTTTTGTTTTTAAAAATTACAATCATAACTTATGTATTCATAATTAACTTTCTATAATTTTTATAGTTACCTTCACCATTTTAAAAACTAAAAATAATAATTTTTTTTATTCTTATCTAGCCTTTGGGGTTGTGGTTGAGTTGTGTTCAATAAAGTTCATTTAAAAAACATAGTCCTAAAATTTTAATATTGAATCACAAGTGATTCAGTATACAATCACATGTGATTTGTAAAAGCATCACATGCGAATTACGAAAAATTACAAAAATGTCACTCCGTCCAAATTTCTAAAATTTAATCTGGACAATTGATGGCATCGATTCAAAGACTAAAATTAGTCCCTTAAAACTATGAATTAATTATGGACTATATTGAACATCCTTCTAGAACTTTAATAATCTTACAAATAGATTTTATTTAAGTTTAAAAACTTGTCAGTTAATTAAGTTAATCTTATAACTTATTGAAATCTATTCGGTCTTCGTTAATTAATTAAGTTGATAAGTTTACAAGTCGATCACACAAATTAGTTTATAAACTTATTTAAAATTTTCAGAAATAATTTACTCTAAATATCGGCTTGATATTATTTAAATATTTATAAACTTACAAATTAATTAGAAATAATTTAATCTAAGTATCCGCTTGATAAACTTAATTATGAGAATATTCAATATTACAAGTTGTCCGTACTCGATCGGTACTTGCTTTGCTTTAAAATAAGTCAACTATATATAATTATAACAAAAACCCCTTCTAGATTATGTTAGTTTTATGTTTAATTATATGTATATATAACCATGATTAATTAATTATAAAAGCCCTTTAAAAAATTGATGATCGCTTCAATTCTACACAGCTGGTGATCAACAACTATATATATATGGCTTTTTATAATAACATGCATATATATTATATTTAAATACATTAATCATGCATGAATTTTATCCAACCTTCTGACGGAATTAAGAAAGGTACGTGATAATTAATCTTTGGAAATACTGAAACAAAAAAATATATATAATAAGCATTCATTACGTTTAACCAAACGACTACGTACTTCTGAACGTGTATTAATTATTTGGAAAATTCCACTTAATTATTTATTCTGCTAATTAAAACGAAACTCACTCTATTTCATGAAAAAACTATAACTTATACTCTTTTTAAAATTTTGAAAAGCTTGTAAGTAAATAAGACAAGATTTGCCTTGAAACTTTATAAAAACTTGATAATAATAATAATAATAAAATGCAAATTTCAGAGCACTGGAAGATCTAAACGCAAATTTCAATCAGCTGACGACACTACCGGACACCATCGGATTTGAGCTACTCAACCTCAAGAAACTCTCCGTTAACTCCAACAAGCTCATCTTTCTCCCTACCTCCACCTCTCACCTCACCAATCTCCGTCATCTTGACGTCCGTCTCAACCGCCTCCGCGCTCTCCCTGATGATCTCGAAAACCTAACCAACCTAGAAACCCTTGACATCAGCCAAAACTTCCAGTACTTTGACACGCTATCCTACTCCATTGGCCTCCTTGTCTCGCTCCTCGAACTTGACGTCAGTTACAACAACATCACCACCTTGCCTGACTCCATCGGCTGCCTAAAAAAGCTCCGAAAGCTCGGCGTGGAAGGGAATCCCCTGGTGTCCCCGCCCCCGGAGGTGGTAGAGAAAGGAGTAGAAGCGATTAAAGAGTATATGGGTGAGAAAATGATAGGAGGCCATCAGAATTCACCGAAGAAAAGGTCGTGGATTGGGAAGTTGAAGAAATACGGGACATTTAATCATGGACCGAGAATGACACCCGAGCGAGAAGGTTACTTGATGCCGAGTTATCGGACGATCGATGGACTTGCGTCTCCGAGGTACATGGGCATGTTCTCGCCGCGTAGGCTTTTCTCCCCGAAAACGCATTTCACAAGATGAATAAGTAAACTAGTTGTGGTCATTTTGTAAAATAGAAGACTTTTGTGTTAATTAGTGTTATAACTTTAATTTGTAAGTATATTGAAAAGTTATATATATATCATGCATGAATCATGAATGCATGCATGCAGCTTGCACTTACATATATATATATATACGTACACTGGGTTTGTATTTTTCTTCTTTTTAAAAAAAATTGTGTTGTATCTATACGTGTGTATATATGTTTTTAGCTTGTACTATATATACCCAGATTTGACGGTTTAATTAGCTAGGTGAAAACCAAATCAGTTTAATATATATATATATATATATATATATATATATATTCGGACTTTCGCTGTGAGAATATATATATATAATTAATTAATTTATTGATATATAATTAATTAAATTGTTTTGACATGTGTGGGATGTTTAAATGATAAAACACTTTTCGACCCTATTATTACAAAATCAGAACAGATTTAGGATAATTCAAGAAAAAAAACTAGATTTCAGTTAAAATCCAAGATCATATGTTGAAAATCAAAGAAAACTAACACAAGATAAGTTTCTTGTATTTCTGCAATTTTCGGTACATAGATTCATTACAATAGATACATATATAGAGGTGGTGGCCGGCGGTTATTCCGGCGGTTGACGGCGGCAGCTGGCCATTTGACGGTTACCGGAGGCAGCGGTGGTGGTAACAGTTTCCAATTCTAAAAACATAATACATAATAATAATACTTATGTTTAGTTTAACATCTAATACTCCCCCTTAAACTAAACACAGTTTAAATGAGGTATTTTATTCTTCAAGACTTGTCCATAGTAGAGTTGGTTCGTCGTCTTTACTTTGAGTTAAGTTAACCTCCTCATCATTCTTTGTGCATTCATACTTGAAGTGTCCAAATCTATTGCACTTGAAGCATTTTATGTGTCTCTTGTCTTGTTGGTTAACATCTTTGTTCCTCCATGGTTTCCAAGCTCTACTTCGTCCTCTTCCTTTGAAATCTTGAACTGACTTCTTATTACCGCAACACTCACAACTATGTTCCTTGTCTTCTTCTTTTCTGTCTGTTTTGGCATACAGAAGTCCATTATGCGTATCTTCTTCTTTGCTTGGCTTTTTAATGTGTTCTTCATAGACTTTCAATCTTCCAACAGCTTCTTGAAATGACATGGTGTTAAGATCGGCAAATTGTTCAATTACAGCAACAATTTGAATAAATTTTGCTGGAACAGATCCTATAAGTTTTCAAACCAATCTTTTGTTCTCTATTATAGAACCAAGATTGTTTGCTTGTGACACAAGTTGACTAATCTTTACTGTAAATTCATCGAGTGATTCTAAGTCTTTCATCTTCAAGGATTCCAAATCTGATTCTAATGTCTATAGTCTAGCCTCTTTGACTTTGTCTGCACCAACGAATCGAGCTTTCAAGTCTTCCCATAAATCCGCGGCTTTCGTACGTATGATGAGCAACTTGTAGAACAAGTTGTTCCGGTAAGGCCTGAAAGAGATAATCAATAGCCATTGTGTTTTTCTGTATATCCACGTCTCCTTTTGGTTCGAGCACTTCTCATAATCCATACACATTAAAAAGTACTTTAATCTTCACGGCCCAAATAGTATAGTTTGTAGAATTCAGAATTGGGCATTGGAATGTCATTGATATCCCTCCTTCATTTTTCTTCGATGTTCCGGAATCCATCCCTTCTTTTTCTTTCTGGGGTGTTTCAGGATTCTTCGATTTCTTCTTCCTTTCAATTTTCGGCTTCTTTTCTTGAGCGGAAAAACTATTCTTTCTTGTTTGCGTGGCGAATCAAACCAACTGCCTCTGATAGTTTCCTCGTTCTTTTTTTACCAGACAAACTTCTGACTTCTATTTTGTTGAACGAATCAAACCAACTGCCTCTGACAGTCATCTGGTTCTTTTTTCACCGAACAAAAAACACAATAAAACTAATTTTTCTTGTTTGCGAGATGAATCAAACCAACTGCTTTGAATAGTCCTCTGGTTCTTTTTTCACCAAACAAACTATTTTCTTCT
Source organism: Drosophyllum lusitanicum (assembly GCA_032274825.1). Classification (NCBI taxonomy): domain Eukaryota; kingdom Viridiplantae; phylum Streptophyta; class Magnoliopsida; order Caryophyllales; family Drosophyllaceae; genus Drosophyllum; species Drosophyllum lusitanicum. The sequence continues at coordinate 10,571 of JAUEJL010101891.1, forward strand.
TCTGTTTTGCGGGGCGAATCAAACCAACTGCCTTTTAACAGTCCCCTGGTTCTTTTTTCACCAGACACACTATTGTCTTCTTCTGGGGTGAATGAAACCAACTGTTTCCAACACTCCCTTGGTTCTTTTTTCAATCGGGCAAAAGTACTTCAAAAATTTTCTCTTTTTTAAAAAAACTTATAAACTTATCAATTTCATAAAAAACTTACTAATAAACACAAAAACTTTAATGTTTTATTAATTTATAAAAGTAAATAATAAATTTCTTTATTATTTAAAACAAGTATTTTTCTTAAATTTCTTTTCTTATACCTTTTAAAAGAATTTAAATAATTAAAACTCTTAAATATTTTAACTCACAAATTTTAATGGTTTTTTTAAGTAGTATTAAAAAATTAAAAAAAAAACCTTATTATAGACAAAAAAACAAAAAAAAAGAATTAGGGTTTTTCCTTTCAAAAAGACACGCCTATTTTCTGCCCCCTTTTTTCAATCGACCTATAACAGGGTTTCGATTTCTTGTGGGTTTTTCTTAGTAGATGATGAGAGCCAAGGCTCTGATACCAAATGTTGAAAATAAAAGAAAACTAACACAAGATAATCCACGAACAATTCCTTGTATTTCTGTAATTTTCGGTACATAGATTCATTACAATAGATACATATATATAGAGGTGGTGGCCGGCGGTTATTCTGGCGGCTAACGGCGGTGGTTGGCCGTTTGGCGGTTACCGGCGCGGCGGTGGCGGTGGTAACGTACAGTTTCCTATTCTAAAAACATAATACATAATAATAATACTTATGTTTAGTTTAACATCTAATATCATAAACACAAAATACCTTGTTTCTTTATGTATAAATGATAAAACACTTTTCGGCCCTATTATTATATATAGTTAAGTATAATTTCAACTTATGTTACATTAATCTTGTTCATACTAAATGACTTGATCGATAACACTAAAATCATCAACAAAACACATTGCTAAAGTTTTTTTTCAACTGCAATAAAATTATATAAAAATAAAACTAGCAAGATGCTAAATTACAAGATAAGAGGGGAATACAACAAAGAAAAAGAAAACAATTACCTTAAACTATTACAACATCCAACTCAAAGGGCTCAAACACCGATCTAAACAAGTAATTTTCCTCCCTATTTTTACCTCTAAAGTTTAACCACAAAAAGAACAGTTTCCAAATCGACCAACAAATTAAGAGGCAGAAACAGATTTTCAAAGGCGATAAGTTGGATTCGTTTTAAACCAACATTTGCTCCCAAATTAAGAAAGCATCTCACCGAGTCGCTCCCTACAACAAATATGTTGATTTTTCACATTCTTTTAGTAATATTTTCACACTTTAAAATGTAAAGAATTATAAACAAGTGTGAAAAAATATGGCATGACAAAGTTTTTTGTAAAGTTCACGTGTAAAAAGATGATAAATATAGTTAAAGTATTGCATTTATTAATATAAACAAATAATTAAAGTTTTCACATTTTTAAGTGTGAAAAATTGAAAATATCTCTATGTTATAAAAGTTCACCCTTTTAAGCGTGATTTTTTCTCAATTTTTATTAATTACTATTTTTACACATTTAAAATTGTGAACTTTTTAAAATCAATATTATACATTTAAAAGTGTGATTTTTTTGTTGTTTTTACCTACATCTTGCTTAAACTATTCGACACACTTTTAAGTGTGCATTTTTTAAAAAATTCTACACGCTTTTGATAAAGTGTGAGAAAAACCCATATTTACTATAGTGGCCTATGTATGGAGGAAGGTTGCTCCATTGAAAGAAGTCAGCAATTAGTAGAACAGAAAATGTGTTGTTCGCTTTCAATAGCATCTTTACTATTGTGAACTTTTTACCACCGCCGCCGCTGTCATCAACATCACCGAGCCCCGCTGCCAACCATCACTCATTGATAGCCCTAGGGTGGGGTAGAGTGGCAAAGGGGGTGGGGTAGGTGGCGGAGGTTGTGAATGGTTGATTGTATAATTTTTTTGGTTTATACATATTGAGTTAATTTATTTTTGGCTAGATTTCAATTCTGGTATTTACTAACCAAACAAGATATAGTTTTTCACACATTCCAATTCCTATGAATTCAAATTCCTATGAATTCCAATTCCTTGGTCAAATTCCAATTCCTTCATATTCATTCAGTGAACCAAACTTGCAATCCGTAATTAATTAAAGGATAATTTACAAAATTAACTCTTATTATATTTTGGGAATTATATCTATAAGATTTTTAGTTTTTCTTTATGTTTTATGTAAATTAATAATTATATTTAGAGAGTCAATATTAACTTTTTTGTTTTTTGAGATCTAATACTAAAAAATAAATTTCTTTGATAACTATCTTAATTACGTTCTTATTTAAATCAAAATTTAGATAAAAATAAATTAGTTACAATATATATTTAAATTTACACCAAACTTATATATTAAAGCTCACTAGCTAAGCGACCTGTGTGTCAATACGAGAATGATATAAGACAAATTTAAACTTATATAGCTTTAAGGAGTACTAACACATATAGTAAAAATAATTAGAAATAAATTAAAGCAATTCCGATTAACAGACAATTATGGTTGGCAGA
>JAUEJL010101902.1:0-13186 GCA_032274825.1 Drosophyllum lusitanicum
TTGATGCCATTGATCCAAAGGCTAAAATTAGTCCCTTAGGACTATGAATTAATTATGGACTATATTGAACATTCTTCATACATACATACATACATACATACATACATACATAAATATATAAAGAGAGAAAGAGAACATGGATCAATATCTAATCAGTCTTACATACATAACCTACAAAACTAATATGAGCATTTAGATTTGGATGATCAATGGTTGAGATTATGACTGCATATTTGATTAACGTAAAATGCATATTTGGTCTTAATTTCAATCATTGATCATTCATAAGAAATGATAAGATTTATTTTGTAGGTTCTCTATATAAATGTTTAGATTGATTATGTAGGTTCTACAAACTCATAAAACAAAAAAACTCATGACTATTAAATACAAATAATCCGTAAAAGTTACCTCCCATTTACAAATACTAGCATCATACTCGCGCAATGCTGCGGCGGAGATAGTTTCTGTTTTGCAACATGTCGCTTTCAATAATGTAATGATATGTTATTCTTGTAATTCAATGTCGCAAAAAAGTTTTCTTCAGCAACATGTCCGCTTTTTTAAAATTTCTTTTATTTGCATTAACAATTTTATTAATTTTAAAACTAAATTCTAAAAAGCATTAAAATAAGAAAAAATATATATTTATAAAATAAGAAGAGAAATTAATAAAATTTTAGAAACTATGTTGATATGGGTGGATAATTTTATTTGTGTAAGAGAGAGAGAGTTTTAATGGGAGAATATATTTTAAATGAATAAAAAGTTAAAGTAAATTAAGAGAGAGTGAAATTGTTAAATATTGAGTGGATAAGATTAATTTAGATAGAATGAAAGGTCAATATTTTATTTTGATTGAATTTTAAAAACTTTTAAAATTAATAATGAAAAAATGTCTAATAATTTATATAATAGTATAAATAAGAATAACAATACTTAAACTTGTAAAAATTATTGACCAATCCATTTGGAAATAGTAGCATCTAAAAAAACTTGCCTTTTTAATTCCACTTGTGTCTCAATGTCTCATGCCAGGGACAAGTTTTCAGCTTTTTCTACACCCATTTGGAACCCTTTTTCATTTTGTTTTTTTAATTAAATTAAAAATTATTTCTTACCATTGATATAAGCTTGATACACCATCATCTTGTGCTCCTATTTCTGGCAGTGAAAATAATAAGACATCCCAAACCAACCATTCATTCACTTTCTAAACTTTTACCAAAACCCTTTCACTTTTCTGAGACCTCCTCTCTAGTCCTCATAAACACAACAGACCTGCTTTCTTGTTTCTTCAACTTTAATGTATGTGCTTTTCTATCGAAACCTCATAAAATTTGCTTTCCCAAAGCACTTATGACTGGGTTTTATGGGTTATGCAATCTATGATTTCTGGAACAAAAAGAAGACATCTTGTTTGTTTTCTTGCAATGTTTGCTTTGAAAGAAAGAAAGAAGCCATTTTTCATTGTTGGGCTAAAAAAATTCAAGTTTTTTGGAGTGATTTATTGATATTCTGTGTATAAATGGGAAGAATGGAGATGGATTCAATCATCAAGAATGTGCTTAGGAATCTTTGCTGCTCTTATGGATGGTCTTATGGTGTTTTTTGGAGTTTTAACCAGCAAAATTCATTGTATGTAATCTCTTTCCTTACACAGGAAACCTGTTTGAATGAATCATATACCTGTTATGATACAATGCATATACTTAACCCTCATTTTCATTAATCATATAGTCAGTGCTGGTTATGGTTGCTTGATATTATTAAATTTTTTTTAACTTTTTATTTTCTAGTCTAATATGTATTTTAGTCTTAATCTTCTTGTTTATGCTTTGTAATTTGTAATGTAGGGTAGATTATCCTGTAAAAATTCTTGAATTTTAGGTTCCCATTTGTGATTTAATTATCTGTTTCCTGTTGCTTTGACCCTACCATTATTGTACCCTTTAACAAAATCATTTATATATTTTATTCAATGAAATTGGTATTAAGAAAATGACAAATTTCAATTTTTTAATTTGGCTTTGTTCGGAAGTGAGATATTGTCTGCATTGCCACATAATGTGGGCTTATTTAGTAAATATCATGCATTTAATGCATCAATTTTGCCATGAGAATAATACCAAAAATTGATTCTTTTTCTAGATTCAGTGTTATTTCTTTTTACAATTTAAAAGTGAATAATTGCAATTAATAATCAATTAATCCTCTTTTCATCTCAAATGTTCCAAATAATTCTGTTTCTTTCTTTCCTATTGCAGTTTTTCTACTGCTTTTTGATTTCATAAGCTTATCCATGAATATTATTTGCTTACTAGATTCTTGACTATGCAAGATGCCTATTATGAGGAGGAAACCAGAGGTTTGATCGAAAATTTGCGTACACAGGCACATATGCTTGGAGGAGGAGGGTAATGTTCATTTACACAATACTTTGCTTAAAAACATTAATTTTCCATTAAGGTAGATTCAATGCTAATAATGATGAATGATTTTCTTGAAAATCTCAAGAATAATTGGACAAGCTGCTTTAACAAAGAACCACCGATGGATGTGCTTAGATAATCCAAACAGAACACACGATTCTTCAAATTCGATATGCAACACGTTTCTGGTATGAATTTTTCATTTAAATTTCAATGATTAATAAAACATTTATGGTTATTGTAATCTAGTTAAATACATACTTTTTATTTTGCAGTATCATTCTGAATTTGATTGCCAATTTTCCTCCGGTATAGAGGTACTTTTTCTTGGTTTAGTCCCTATGAAAGACATGTTTCGGATGGTATTGTTTGGAAGGAACTGGTGTGGTGCCCGTTGCATTCGTTAATGATTTTGGTCCATTTTGCAGACAATTGCAGCAATCCCTGTGGAACCACAAGGAGTGGTACAGTTTGGGTCCACTGAGAAGGCTAGTTCTATGACTATTCAAGCAATCATGCTTCATTTTGATTATTATTTTCCTCAAAAATGATTTAATCTTAAGAAATAATATATTTCTTGCCTCCATATTACCAATTTCATAAGTGTACTTTATGTATAAATCTAATGTATTGCTTCTAATGATTCAGATTATGGAAACCCCTGAATTTGTAAATCAAACAAGAAGAATGTTTCAAGAAAGTGTAAATGGTGGAGTGCTTGAAGATGCTTATATTACAGGTGGCGCTCATGATCCAGTGGAACCCACATGTTCTTCGGCTTGTACAACACAGTCATGCTTTTTGAGCTCAAATTCTCAACCCATGTTACTTAATCATAATCAGTTGAATACTTGGTTACCACCGAATAATCTTTTTTCACAGTGTACCAGTAATGTTAGTAACTCTGCTTTAGTTTCGTTTAATGAATCCTTAGTATCTGAATCAAGAGGTTTAGAATCATGGAACTCGGTTTCTATTCAATCCAATGGTCAGGATTTGTTTGACTCACTCCAAGATTTTGGAATCCCAGATGATTTAGATATTTCTAAATTGATTCCACCTTCATTTGACCATGATCAAGAACTTATTCCCATGAATTCTGAAGAAAAAGGTGAGAAATTGATGCCGGTTATCAATGAAAGTCATGTTAACTTCAATTCTAACCAGTCAATTATGCATTTTCGTAATGAATCAAATGTCCTTGGTCCAAGGAATGGACTATTCTCAAAACTTGGGATAAATGAGCTTTTGGAGGGTATTTCTAGTATTTCACATGCTATGCCTTCAGCATCTAAAAGAAGGAAAACTGGGAATTCTATATGGGAAATGAGTTCATTACAAGCTAAAATGGAAGTGGAACCATCAAAAGCCATCAAGAAAAAAGCTAAACCAGGGACTCGACCACGGCCTAAAGACCGCCAGCAGATCTTAGAACGTATGGCTGAGTTGAGGGAACTGATTCCCAATGGTAACAAGGTTTTTAATACAAAAGAAACTGCAACTGTTTTAATGAGTTGTATATTTAAATTTGGTATCGAGAAGTTTAAATGTCTTTTCCTGATATTGATTATTTTCGCAGATGAGTATTGACTGTTTGTTGGATCGAACTATTAAACACATGCTTTTCTTGCAAAGTGTAATGGAACATGCTGATAGAATAAAAAAGGCTGATGAACCAAAGGTGAGTTGAGCCTTTTCCTCTATCTGAATATTTGTTGGTAGATGTGGCAAATTGGGCAGGTTGAGTAAAAGATCAAAACGAGTACTTTTTGTATGGGCCGAAAATGGGTCGGGTTGATCTGAAGTGTTTGTGTCCAACATTAATTACAATTTCTAAATAATCAACGTGACAAATAAACAAAAGATATAGTATTTCAATGATAATCTTATTTTTTGAATAAGATAGTTAGGAGGTTTATGTAATTAAAAATTAAAATACAGAACTTTCGACCATATTGTAGCTAATCTTTTATACTACTAGCGCATAGCCAAAATTGATCCATTTATAAGTGGATGATTATCTCTCTACCTGTTCAACAAATTATATTTAAGGCCAAGGCTTCAAAATGATTTCAGGAAAACAAAGACAATGATCCAAGCTCAAATGGTGCAATATGGGCTTATGAATTGGGGAACCAAACAATGGCTTGTCCTCTAATAGTTGAGGACCTTAGTACCCCTGGACAAATGCTTATAGAGGTAAAGTTAAAAATAAAAATCTGGTGTAGTAACTTGACATTATGTGTCTAATATGCATGAATATTAACCAACTGTATGTGAATCTTGTGCAGATGCTCTGTGAAGAACATGGGCTCTTTCTTGAAATGGTTGATGTAATTCGAGGCTTTGGCGTGACCATCTTGAAAGGAGTGATGGAAGTACACGAAAAGACATGGGCACGATTTATAGTCGAAGTTGAGGTAAAATATTCATTTAAAGTGTGTTTGGATATTCATTTTGAAACTGATATTTGCTGTGATTTGAAAAATCAGTCAGATATCTAGAGGTAATAAAAAAGGCTGAAGGAGAGTGTTTGGTTCTACTCCTGCCATTTGAAATAAGATAACTAAAAGGACATATTAATTCAATTGGATTATAAATTCGATAAGTGTTGAATTCCATTGTATCAAAAACAAGAAAATACAGATGAAAATTTTAAAATAGCTTAAAAGAAAGGCTAATAAGTACCTTTCATTTTTACTTTAAATAATCAGTTTGCTTTTAATTATGAGACTAATAATCCAGAAGTAATTAAGGGACACATCACAGACATACAAAACCAAGAAAAAAAAATTGAAAATGAAGAATCTTTCTTACAAACATGTGATTATTTTACAGGTGAAGAGGCATGTAACAAGGCAGGAGATATTTTCAGCTCTTGTTCAGCTTTTACAAGCAACATGCCTCGACGATAATCAGGTTCTTAATATGGTTATGGAAGCAAGGAACCCGTTGCTTGACAATTATATGCAACCTATGTTGCAGCTTCCTGTAAGCTTGCCACAGACTGACTACTGCATAAATCTATAGCCGTTTATGAACGCCAGTAGTAGAGAATTGGTTCAGTGGATTTTTCATTTTGGTTTAGGGTTCGAAAATCTAGTTTTCTGATTTGGTTTCTTGGCGTATATGGTATGTTCATAGTTTGAAACCAAGAGGTAGAACATGTGTAGTTTGTAGGCTGACAGCCACCTTTTTGGTCATTTCTATGTGGGGTTTGGTTGATGTATCATATTAATTAGCACATAACAATGATTGGGATCACTAGTGTCAAATCTGTCATAGTTATTTCTTTCCATGGCTAATCATCTTGCAAATGTTGCTTGAATGTTCATATTTAAACATCAATGAACAAGATTTAAGTTTATGTGGTTTACACAAGTTTTGGATCAATGAACTTTACATAGAATCTTGAAAGATTTAACTTGAATAAGTTAAGAAGTGATGATCTATTTTCCTGATACATGGGGGAATAAGGGGGTCTCATAGTCAACACAAAAACGGTAAATTGTGTAACCCCGAGTTAAGGGTATATGTTAAGATTTGATCTCTAGACCTCTACTATAAATTTTTATATCCTTAACAATCAGGCTTCCAACTTGGCTACGTGACGGAATAGGACTTCCATTTACTAACAAGATTTCATTTCACTCATAGATGAAACATAATCACTTTTCTGATTCATGAGTTTAAATTGAGAGTTGAGGTGAGGGGTTTAACTCTTGGCAGGATGTAACAATTTTTTGTTGGGTCAAAATTTAGACTGGTAGATCTTTTTAGATGTTAGCACTAAATTATATTTACAAATATAGTATTTTTGTAAGTTTTTAAACATACATCATTTACGTACAATCAACATAAAGATAAAAATATTAAAAGATAACAAAATAAAGACATTTGTTCTATTAGTTAGTAGTTTGCTAATTTACCATTGTGATTTTGGCATATGATTTTGAATAAAAGGTAAAGTAAGCATAAGCGCACCTACACACGACTAATAACCCTCATTAGTTCTATAACGCATATAAATAATAGATGTATAAATTAACACTTACGTTACAAATAAAAATTTATTTAATTTAAGTCCTAGAAACTTCAAATACTATTGAATAATGTGTTTTCAACATGTAAAATCATTTAGAGGTCATTATGTGTTTTCAACATCGGTATCAACTCAACTCATTTAGTACTCTTATTGACATTTTGGATTTCTTAGGGATTTTTTTAAATTTGTCTTGTTTTCTACAACTGATTTTATTGAACATCTGCAATTTAAATTCCCCTTATTTTCGCTTGTTTAACTCTTTTGTTAGAGTAGAAATCCATTTTTACTGTGTATGTGTCTAGTTAATAACTTAGTGAATTTTTTTTAATGTTTTATCCACTGATTCCTAGAGGCAAACCATCATGGATTGATACTAGAGTCTTTCTGTTGCTTTTCAATAAAATAAAAAATATATACTAGAATCTTTAGGTTAAATAGAACTTTCTATGTTAACAACAAGCGCATTATTGAGCCGAAATGATTTTTTCTTTATCTTCTAATATAAATAAAAGACTAACATACATAAAATTAGTTAGGAAATCCTAACTATTAATTTAGATAAAAAAACAAATCTAAACCATCCATTTTTTTGTAAATTTAAATTTAATTTTGACTTTTATTAGTCAACAAAATAAAGGGCATAATCAAATAAATTTAAAAATTAGCTAAAAATAAGGAGAAATAGGCTTAACAACATACTCGGTCACGTAATTACGTAAATATTTATATTAAAATATTTTATTCTTCACGTAACTCCTTACATATCAAAGTTAACAAATTGGAGTTTTTTTTAATCTTTAAATTAAATTAAATATAAATAAAACACTAACTTGAATCATTTTTGTTATACAATCTTATTCGTTTATTTTAGTAAAATTAAATCTCAACTTTCCATTTAAATTAAAAATTAATTTGATTTTGACTTTTAAGGGTTAGTGTTCATTAATTTAAATCAAAACTATTAGAGATATTTTTATATATGCCCTTAATATATCTTAAAATATCATATTTGTCCACCATAATTTATAAATATTATATTTATCATTTATAACATTTCAAAATATCATAACCAAATCCTTAGTTTCATCGTTTTAAAATATTTTATGTTAGTTGAAATTCTTTTTAATTACAACCAATAAATACCTAAGATTATTGCTTTTAATTGTAACAAATAATAATCGATGACTTGTACAAGAAATGCAATCACGTCTCTTCGTACCACAATACTACGTTTCTGTCATCACCTCTCCCTCCCCCCCGCGTCAATGCTTCCACAGCTTGTGTGTGTGTTGAAGTCGCTTGTCACAATTATTTTAAACTCTCAATGTTTTCGCATTTTATAATTATTTAATACTTTTTTAAATTAGTCCATGTATCACACGGACTTTTATTCTAGTTCTAGTTCTAGTAAGTAATAAAAGGAGATGAGATTACAGGGGCCACATATAATTTTGGACTAGAAGTTCACAAAAAAAAAACTCAATGGACTAAACATATATGTTCGTAGGGGAGGGTTCAAACGAGAATTGTTTCTTCGTACGAGAACTGTGAGAACCAATCTTGGCCGTTCATTTTGGGTAATGGAATTCATGGATGAAGAGCTTGGGGAGATTGAGTGTGGCAGGGTACATGTAAGGAATTCATGGGTGGGCAATCCAACTGAAGGAGGGGGAATTGGACGGCTAAGATTGGTTCTCGCGGTTCTCGTACGAAAAACAGTCCTCAATTGAACTTTTGCCTATGTTCGTATATCATCAAGGACCAAATTTGTAACTTGGCCTAATACTTTTTATTTCTAGGCACTGGCACTTAAAGTATTATTTGTTTGAGTCCTTTGGGAGGAAGGTAGTATCTGTCCAACAATATCATATGTTTTCTTTATTCCTTGTAATTATATATTAGGAATTGCACATTCAATATTATATGCACAAAGCAATCTCTGTCATATTTTAGTTTGTAACCTCTGACATCTCCAAATTTTGGTAACTAAATAACACATGAACCTCACTATATATGCATCCAAACATAAGTCAATGATCTTTTCAAGATTCTGATGGAAGATTTCTATCAACTCAAACTCAAACTTCTCCCACATGGTTAACTACTTTCACATTAATTTTAAAGATGAAACTTGGATAATTTATTCAAGTTTAATAAATAAGAAAGCAATATACTTTAAATAAGGCTCAACATGACCAATCTAAGGCACTAATAAGCTTTTTACCCAAGTTTTAATGATAAAGTGAATCTGACAGAGATATTTCTTAAAGATCTTAGAGGATGGAGGATGATATCAAAAGCAGAAAATAGCTTTCTGTTTTGAACAACAGCTTTTGATAGCTTAATTTTCTTTTCAAATTAGTGCCTAAAAGGTTACATAGGTGGTATTCCAACTGAAAGATTATCAAAATAATTAACCAAGGAGAAAAAAAGTTCGAAAAGGTGCCATTCATGAGGTTCTGACTGTAAATTGAATGGGATCAAGTACACCATTGGACTGAAAAAGTTACTCTATGCGGTCTTTATCTATCATAATTCATAAGAATCAATTTTTTTTATCAAACTCCTTGATCTCTATATGTTCTTTTAACATCAGCAAGACCGACCAACGCTTATTTTTGATAGCTTACCTACCATTCTTTGACCTCATGTATCCAATGTGTATATGAGGTGTCCACCAACCATGTGTTTGTGGTTTCAAGTCGCAACTGGAATAAGGGTGAAAGGTTTGTGAGTTTGTCATTCAAAAAAGTATTTCTTAACAATTTGCTTTGTGCATGATTCAAGTGATTATTTTATTTGAATACTTGCATGATGGAAAGCAAAAGATAGATTATAGATAGGGTTAGTGACATATGTCATGTACCCTATCCTAAAATTAATTAGAAGATGATTTATTTGATTTTATTGGACAGTTAGCATGTGATTTCTGTGATTAATTATTCTTCAGTAATATGTGTCATTGGTGATATTCAATATAAATAGGATGCAAAAATCACTACTAAATCAACAAAAAAAACATAACATTCTAATACCAAAAAGCTTCCTATATTCATCCCTAGACATTTTCTTTCCTTAAGCAAAAATGGCCAACAAAAATGGTGAGGATTGGATTGTAGGAATTGGTGATGGATCATTGGAGAACTTAGAGCAAGAGCAGGAGTCTGGATTTAGGAGACTGTGGGCTAGATTAATTATGGGTCTTTTTATGAAATTTATGATGGTCTTTAGGTTCTTAAAAAAGGCATGGGATTTAGGGATAGATGACCCTAGAAAAGTGTTCCACTGTCTTAAAGTTGGGGTAGCTCTAGCAGTTGTTTCATTGTTTTACTATGTAAGACCTTTGTATGATGGTGTTGGTGGCAATGCTCTTTGGGCTCTTATGACTGTTGTTGTCGTCTTTGAGTACACTGTTGGTAGGTATCTAAAAACCATTCCAACGGACTTAATTTCCGCTTAGTATATACGTGGGTTTCATAAATGATGATGAAACCCATGAAAGGAATATCAGAAGCGAAAGAAAAGGACCTAAAGCTTGTTTTTTTCTTCCCTTTTTTGATAATAGGTGGAACTCTTTATAAGTGTATAAACAGAATCTGTGCAACTTTAGTAGCTGGATTTCTTGCACTAGGTGTTCATTGGGTTGCTAGCCAATCAGGACACATATTTGAGCCTGTAATCATGGGAATATCTCTCTTTATAATAGGTAAAACTATTTTTTTCATCATTAATTATTCCTTGAATATGCATGCATGGCCTAATAATAGATATTTTCTTACAGCTTCGGCTACAACCTTTTTTAGATTTATTCCACTAGTGAAAGCTCGATATGACTATGGCTGCACCATATTCATCCTCACTTATGGTCTGGTTTTAGTCTCGGGGTATCGTGTTGAGAAACTTCTAGATGTGGCCATGGAAAGACTATCAACGATTATCATTGGGACTTGTTTGTGCATTATTATCAGCATGCTCGTGTGTCCTATTTGGGCTGGCTTGGAGCTCCATCTCCTTGTCACTTGTAACATGGATAAGCTAGCAAATACTCTCGAATGTGAGTGAAAATTTCTTTCGACATTCCATTAGTTTCACCACTTTGAGTGCAAACTTCCAAACCTCTAAATTTTTTGTTCTTTGATTCCTACACAGCTTGTGTAGCCGAATATTTTGGTGAAGGCGATGAAGAATCCATGAAGAAAATTCAAGATTATAAATGTGTTTTGAACTCAAAAGCCTCTGAAGAATCTATGGTATTTTTTTAGATATTTCCTGCAGATTAAAAGTCAACAAGTTAGCAGCATCGCAGGTGATTGTTTTTAAGTTTATTTTTTGAACTTGTTTGGAATCTTTGAAACAGGCAGAATTTGCTAGATGGGAGCCTGCCCATGGCCAGTTCAATTTCAGGCATCCATGGATGAATTACATCAAAATAGGCTCATCTTCACGCAGTTGTGCTTATTGCATTGAAACACTCGTTAATTGTCAGGATTCTAGAAATCAGGTAATAACAAGCTCCGGGTAGTTCGATTCTTTAAGTTTTTCTACACGTGTTTGTGATGAAATTAATCTTCCTTTTTTAAAAACATGGTTTCAAACAGGTTCCGGTGATGATGAGGAATCATCTTAGTGCATCATGCTTGAGTCTAAGCTCAAGCTCATCAAATGTCATCAGAGAACTATCAGCAACTGTATCTTCAATGGCAAGATCAACCCATATATATACTGCGATGAAAGGAATGAAGAACGCGGTTCAAGAGTTACAAAATGACTTAAAAACCCTTGTTTTACTGATTCAATCACAGGAGGAACAACAGAAGAAAGATAAGCCACTTGCAACGGTAAATACTACAATGCCCCTATTTGAAATCATGCCATTAGTGACTTTCATTTCTTTGCTGATTGAAATTGCTTCAAGAATAGAAGGCATTGCGAAATCAGTTGAAGAATTGGCAGACTCTGCTGAATTTTAAGTCTGTAGAAGATGAAATGAAGCTGCAAAAGACTCCAGTTTCCAGCAAGATGATGAATAAAGAGTAACACATAATACCTCTCCAAAGGGTCTGAATCATGTTTTCACTTTTAATTTTTTTCTTACATAAACTTCAAACATGCAGGTATAGTTTGTATATGAATGTATTGTGAATATTTAACATATACAATCTAGTGGGATTACACAGACCTGTTGTTAAATTCACTTATAATCTTTGATTGTATGTTACTATGCTTTTGTTCCCTGTACAGAATGAAAAGGAACTTGGGAATATATTTAAAGGGCATGGGTGAAGGGTTGAGACACAAAACACAAACATACAATTCTTGTCTTCTCAATCTCTTAATCTATAGTCTGGTTATTCACCCCTTTAGGCTTTGATCTTGTCTACATAAACCATTTGAAATGAACCTAAACCTAGTGAATCACATTCCCGAATCCCGTTTTCGTACCGAAGTGTACCGCAAACCATGTGACTATACTACAGCTAGAAGCACTCACTTAAATGACTAAATGATTAATATACATCTCATTTAAAATGTTTGAAAGTATGAAAGAAGATAAGTATTTTTAGGAACATATATCTTAGTCGAGTTGAAATTGGACCAGATAGTTCACACGGGTCACCGGCACTCTGGCGGATCCAATACATAACACAGGTCCATCATCCTTCATCTGCCCCAGCCCCCATCACCCAAAACTGAAAACCATTTCCATGTTTGAAGCTTCTGGTTTCTGCGCAATAAGAAGTGAAATCTCTATAGAAAGTCGGAAACTATCATATTCGATCTACTACTGCACTCCGAAGTCGGTTCTCACCCTCACTAATTTGAAATTTTGAGGTGCTTTTCTAACCCACTAACCCGAACACTAATATGTTGTCGAGTTTTCTTTTCTTTTAGTGTGTGTAGAGTTATTAAGGTGGGTTTAAGATCAGATTATGTTTCCCTTGCAAATTTGTCTCTGTTTTCACTTGACTTGTTTCATCTCATATAGTGCTTGGTTTCCACATGCTTTCTTCTTTGATTTCATTAGCAACAAAATTAGCAATGAGGTTGTTGCCACCGTAAGCAACGACAGTTAGCATTATGGGGCTGTTGCCAATACAGTAATATGCGCTAGGCTCTT
Organism: Drosophyllum lusitanicum; assembly: GCA_032274825.1. Classification (NCBI taxonomy): domain Eukaryota; kingdom Viridiplantae; phylum Streptophyta; class Magnoliopsida; order Caryophyllales; family Drosophyllaceae; genus Drosophyllum; species Drosophyllum lusitanicum. The sequence continues at coordinate 12,596 of JAUEJL010101902.1, forward strand.
GGTTAACTACAGTAATATTGTCATTTTGGTGTTGCTGCATTTTAGGTTTAATGTATGAGGTGTGAGGTGGCAAAACTCACCCGTTTATTCACTTTTGGGTCCATTTGGACCATTAATATAATTATTTGAATTAAATGGGCCTTGTCTTTTTTTTACGTGGGCTAATATGGGCAGCAAACTGAACCAAGTGATAAACATTGGGGTGATTTTGGGCTTCTAAAGAAAGAGAAACGGGTCATACTGGGCAGAGAAGAAAAGGACGACGGGTTTGTTGGGCGGAAGACTTGCAGTCGATAGTTCACGGCAAGAGAGGAGTGCGATTCACGGCGAAGACGGAAGGCGAACTGAAGCCGATTGAAGCCCTCGATTGAAGCCCTAGATAATGTGATTCAGGCATACAACCCTCGATTGAAGCCAAATCATCAAATTATCGACAGTTCGACACTCAAATCTCAGATTGATATTGAATCATCAAATCATCGTCGTCTTCATCGAATCATCGTCATCGGCTCATTCTCTCAATCTCTCATCTCTCGACACTCAAATCTCAGATTGATATTGAAGCCCTCGATAATTCACATAATCAGATCA
>JAUEJL010101913.1:0-13185 GCA_032274825.1 Drosophyllum lusitanicum
AAATCCCATAGACGAGGGATTTTAAAATACCAAGGGGGGGTGTAGCATTTCAACATTCCTTTGTTTAAAGCATTTGGAGAAATCCCGTCATTTGGAATCCTTACTCTTTTTCCAAACAAACACAGGATTTCTTAGGATTTAAAATCTCAATCCCAAGAAATCCCATGAAATACCACGAACCAAACACCCCCTTAGTATTTGGATCCGCTAGATTACTACAAGAACGAACATATGTAACAGTTATAATTCCATTTAAAATTAACTACTTCACATATGCATGTCTAAGGCTAATATGTATAGATTTTCCATTGTAAATCTTATTATACGCTCTACACAGTGTAGCCTCACTATCACAACGCAAAGAAATGGCTGGCATTGGTCGTGGCCACAACTCTATATCCAATAACATATCTCTTAGCCATTTTGCTTCCTTACCTGCTACTACTAAAGCTAAAAATTCAGCCTCCATGGTGAAATGCATTATACATGTTTGTTTCTTTGAAGCCCAAGAAATTGCCCCACGACCAAGTGTAAAAATCCAACCACTAGTGGATTTATTATAATTACGTGTAGATATCCAACTAGCATCTGAATATCATTCAATTACTGCTGGAAAACGACTGTAATATAATGCTAGATTTCTAGTTCTTTTAAGATAACCAACAACTCTACCAATAGCTTTCCAATGATCACTACTTGGATTGCTTGTATATTCTGAAAGTTTACAAACTACAAATGCCTTAAACAACCTATTGCACTTGCATATTCAATTTTGGGAAGTATCTCTACCACTATTAACATTAAGCTTACAAGATGAATCAAAAGGAGTATTTGCTTATTTAATATTTAAGTGCCCAAACTTATTTAGTAATTTATCAATCTAATGAGATTGATTTAATGCAAAACCCTCACTATGCCTTGCGACCTTAATTCCCAATATGGTGTCAACTTAATTTAGATCTTTCATCTTAAAACATGAAGTTAGAAACTTCTTAGTTTCATTTAGAACATCCATATTGGTACCAATAATTAGTATGTCATCAGCATATAAGAATAGAATAACACCATATTCTATTGTAAACTTAGAATATATACATCTATCTACTAAATTATGGTTAAAGCCATTTGATAAAATAGCTTTATCAAAATTTTCATGCCATTGCTTTGGTGCCTGTTTTAACCCATATAAATATTTCTTTAACTTGAAAATTTTGTCTTCATGACCAGGTAATATAAACCCATTACGTTGTTTCATGTACACCTCTTCATCTAAATCACCATTCAAAAAGACAGTTTTAACATCCATTTGATGGATGTGCAGGTTATGAATAGAGGCTAAAGCGAATAGTATTCTAATTGATGTAATTCTTGCTACCGGCGCATATGTATCAAAATAATTCGGTCCTTCTTTGACTAAAGCCTTGAATAACAATCCTAAATACCCATTTACACCCTATAGATTTGGAACGCGGAGGTAAATCTGAAAGTTTCCAAGTATTATTTTAAATAAGGGAATCCCTTTCATCGTTTATAGCCACCTTCCAAAATGCAGAATTTCTAGAAGTAATAGCATCTTTGTAACAGCCGTAAACCCGGACTAGTTGTTAGCGAGTTGGCGGTGAGTATTTTGTGTGTTTAAAATATTTTAAATATGATTATCCTAATTGTTAGTAAATTTTCATGAGTTAATTGATTTAATCATTGAAAATTATTTATGCGTGTAGGTATGTAAAATGGAAATAAAATAAGTATGTATGTATGTATGCATGATTATGGTTCATTTGTATCAAACACCTCATGCTTAAAAACTGAGAGAGTGTCTGTACGTGTTCTGATATGTAAAGACTTTGTAGGAATCACCTCCTCATATGCTAAAAAATAATGAAAGTTTTGTTTTTATACAATTCGATATTTTTAGGGGCCCTTTTTTTTTAATTTTGCTCATGCCCCGAAAATCTTTGGACCGGCCCCGATAAGGACTATTGATGACTAGTCAATCTCGATTGTATTGGTTTCTCGTTTGTATTGTTTGTCCATGTATCAGTTGTCAAGCTCAACTTTTCAAAGCTTTCAAGATTACCATTTAGCAACATGGTTAATATGGATGGGCATACCTCTTGTGGGATGGATCTTGGTCACTACTATCAGAGAATTGGGGCATGGAAGATTATGTACAGTAATTGGAGTTTTAGACTTTCATGAAAGTAGAGGTAGGCTATTCAAATCTCATATATGAGGTTTGATTTGGTAAAGGGCATAGAGAAGGAATATTTCACTGATCACAAGCAAATTTTGGAATATTGACAAGTAAATAAAGGGTTAAGATCCTCTCATGTTTGAGTCAAACATGATTAATTATGTTCTCTCACAAGCATGAGAATGGACCCTACAAAGGGGACCCATTCTTGACTAAATAAGGGACTCACTCTCATGTTTGTGAGATAACATAATGAATCATGTTTGACCCAAACATGAGATGATCTTAACTCGTAAATAAATTAGCTTGGGGCATCTTCACGTCAGATTTTAGCTTTCAGGACTTTGCCTTTTTTGGTTATTGAGCTATTGTTTATATCTTATGGCCGTATTTCTTGTTAGGGTGAAAAAAGTTTAAAGATTAAATCGTTTATAAGTTAATGTTTAATGTAAAAATGCTTATAAGACAAGTTTATGAATTAAATTGTCTGTTAAAAGTTCACTAACCTACTATAGTAGGTAAAGTGGCTAAAATGATTGATTGTAACAAGCTTAAAAATTAAATCGATAAATAAAAAAGTTTATGGGTAAAACCACTTTTACACATAAAATTTAGGGGCTATAGCATATTTAACCCTAAAAAGAACGAAGGCTGCCAAAAATTGAATCACATTGAACTTGTAAAAGCTATTATCCATAAAACAAATCCTTGCATAGACCAAATCCATGATTTACTCTTATAAAAATATAGTTTATTTTAAGAGGGAATTTTAATATTTATAGGAAAGGTGAATACCATTAAAATTATGAAGATACAACAAACCCAGTTATACGGTGTATTTGACGGAAATAGCTGGTAGCTGAAAGCTAGAAGCTAGAGGCTGATTATTTTAGTTATATATGTGTTCGGCAAATTAGCTGGAACTTAATGGTGTAAAATGACAAAAAAGGACAAATTATAAAAATTGGAGGAATTATAAAACAATTAAAGAGGGTATTTAGGTAACTTGGTATATAAAAAGCTTCCGACTAGTTTTAAAAGCTACTTCAATAAGTTTTTTGTTTCAGAGCCTTTTTGTTTAAAAAAAAACTTTCAGTCTTTTTCTCAGAACATGACTTTTAGCTTTTTCTTTCAAAACAAAAAACTATCAGCTCCAATAAGCTTGAAAAAGCTCCATACCGAACATACCCATAGAGTTAGAGGATAAACAAATTTCAAAAAGCCAAATTTAATTCACCATGCTAATACTTTCATGACAAGAAATTACCACACTTCAGGCCATTGAAAAAAGCAATTGTAAACAGCGAATGTGTTAAAGCCATAAGTATTACAAAATATTTTTTAACAAAGCAAATAATGAAATTGCATGCATTAAACCTACACTAAATCTGAACCTTTTCTAGCTCAATTTTCAGTTATTCCCCATAGATAAGCAATTAGGGATGTAAATAAGCCGAGCTACTTGTGAGCTGCTCGAGCTCAGATCGTTAAAAGCTCGAAATAAGCCAAGTCTAAACGAGCTCGAGCTTAGGTTAAGACTCATTTATTAAACGAGCTCGAGCCCGAGACTCGCATACTGGGCTCGTTTAAGCTATAGATAGATATATATATATATATTTATTTTTTACATTTTATTTATTACTTATATAATTGTATGATATATTTTTATATCATTAAATATAGTTGATGTTGCGACCATTGGATATACTTTCACATAAGTCGCAGCCTGTGATTAGTCTTTGAACCTCCATTTTTCGCATTTTCGCAACGGGTTCTAATTACAAAAAATAAATCAGAAAAAAGGCAAACAAACAACAATTTTCATAAGAAACAAAGGCAGCTCATGGCAATTTTCTAGCCAATGCTCGAAAAACCGTCATATATCCATTTGAAAAAAACAATCTCAAAATGTATACCAAACTACAATGCATTATAAGTTGTGGGCATTATTATTGGGATTAAGCACAAGGAAAACCTTAAGTAGGAAGGATTAACCAGATGCAGTCTTCTTTTGCTGGAAGATAACAGCAAAAACCGGGACCCCAACACCGATGCTGAAAGCAGTAAAAACACCAAGACTCATTGTGAGCTTCTGATTTTTCATTTTGTCCAAATTGTACATGTGCTTTGAATGCAAGTAAGCTGGCTCATCATGACCATGTCCTCCCATTCTCTTTGCCCCTGTTGAATGAAACCCTCTTGGACCTGAAATATAACCACAAGCGCACGACAAATTAGTAAAGAAAAAATAGCTACAAACCAATACCATATATTAGTATTATAATAAGATAAAAGGACCAATCTATGTATCTAGATACTACACAATTAAGTGATTGATATCAATAGGACTAAATTCTCTTATGTGTCTGTGTTTGTGAGTGTGGAGAGGATGGTGCAGACAGTATGGAAAAGAAATGTTCTTTAGAACTCAAATAGCCACGCAATCCATCTTTAATATAGCATGACGAGGAAAAGATTACAAAGATGATGTGTGTTTGTGAGTGTGTACGCACGCAGAGAGGATGGTGCAGACAGGACAGGTGTGAGTGGGTGAGTGTGCAGTGCAAACTGAATGGAAAAGAAATGTCCTTCAGAACTCAAGTAGCCATGCAATCCATCTTTGATATAGCATGGTGAGGAACAGATTACAAAGATGAAAAATTGGAGAAAACAAATGATCTTATGTGTGTGTTTGTGAGTGTGTGTAGGCGGAGAGGATGATGCAGACAAAACAGGTGTGTGTGGGTGTGGGTGTGGGTGTGTGTGCAGGTGGAGAGGATGGTGCAGACCAAATGGAAAAGAAATGTCCTTTAGAACTCAAGTAGCCATGCAATCCATCTTTGACATAGCATGGTGAGGAACAAATTACAGAGATGAAAAATTGGAGAAAAATCATTTAATCAATAATACAAAAAATATCATATCAAGTATGATGTTAGATACTAAATCTAATGAACAAACAACAAATGTAATATACAGGGAGATACCAACTTTAAAAGAATCAGTGTTCTAACCTTCAAAATGAAAAAACTCAGTTAGCAAGAATATCAATATGGCACATGCGCTTCTAAGCTTCAGAATCTATGAAAAATACATTTTCACGAATTCATGGACTTTAGGCAATTCTGTAATATATTGCCAGTTCTTAAATTTGATAGTTATAAGGCCTTCCATTAGATAGTTGAATCATACCTAGTAGTGTTTATAATGGCTAAAATAGTAAGTATATATGTTGAGAAACAAAACTAAGTATATGATAGCCAATTTCGTTTTATGTCAGCTAAATCAACAACAAATGTTATTTTCATCACAATAGAATACACTAACATAGGGTGGTAAAAAGACTATTTTCATTACAACACTCAATCCTGCCTGATTGGTGTATGGGGCGAAAAAGGATTAGACAGCATACCTTTACCGGGGGGATATACAGACTACTTCCCAAAAGACCTCCAGCTTATATCGCATTATCGAGGGACTCAAAAGCTTTGCATTTCAAGAAAAAGTTCTAGAATTGTATTAAATGGTGATAACTATTATAATATTAGTAAATTAAATTAAATATTACGAACACTATGTGATGTAAATCAAACTGGAAATCAGAAAGATAGATTAAAGGATAGAATAGACTTATGAGAGGTCGATCGGCTCTCTCATAGTTTACTTTCGAGAGGTAAACCAACACTCCAATGATATGAATATTACAAATCAATTTCTGCATAATGAATATTACAACCCTAATAACATATCTATAGTCAAAGATGACAATCTACTCCTAAAATAACTCTAACTACTAATCTTTATCCAAAATAAACCCTATCTAAATACAACTACTCAATAATAAACATATCTAATATTTAAAACATTCCCGAAGTAATAAATCTTAACTAAAATAAATCCTATCTAAATTATCTAGATCATATAATTACTCCCCCCTAAAAACACCTTGTCCTCAATGTGTTGCCAAGGTCGAACCAAATTCCAAGATCCCATATCATTCTTTGGGGTTGTCTTCTTATAGGTTGACAATACGAAGGATCCGAATCATTAATAAATCCAACTTTGTGGTCAGGATTCTTATGACCTTGTGTTTTCTGGTTGGCCCAAGAATGACCATAGACTCCTCCCAATGTATCACCATCAGCATCTTTTCTAGCTCGGCTTTACGCAATCATAAACTTCTTCCAAAATACCCTTGCTTTTACCACTTTATTCTGTTGTTGTGGCTTTGGTTTAACCTTGAGTGAACGAATTTCTTTTTGCTTATTCTTAGGGCTGACAATTCGGATAGGGTTCGAGTTAACAGGTCGTGTCATTTTCGTGTCGACGTATTTTCGTATCATTTTCGTGTCCACCCATTTTTTACCCAATTTAATTTCGTGTCGGGTTCGGTTCGTGTCACTCTATTTCGTGTTAGGTTAGGGTCGTGTTTCGGGTTGACCCACTTTTTCGCAAAAATAACGCATCAACAACTTTCGTTTAACTCGTTAAAGAATATTTGTACCCGAATAATCTGATCGGGTTGTGATCAATCGGTATTCCATTTTCGGTTATTAATTTGATTTTAGTAGGATAATCCAAAATTTGATATGTTTGGGTTTTCAGTTTGAAACTTTCGTATTCAGTTCCGGAGAACAGAGAACCTAAATCACTTATGGAATTCCACTTTAATGCCAAATGCGATTAACAATCTAAAAATTTAGCTTTATGTCAAATGCGACTAATAGTGCGCTTAGAAACCGAGAATAGGGAATCAAAATCACTTATGGAACCCCTTTTTTAATTGTCCACTGAATTTTCTTGCAACAACAATTGATATATAGCTTGACGTTGTGCAATAGTATTGTTCTTTTTAATGACTAAATTTGTGACACGCTCCATATGAAATTTAGAAGTGTCGACAGTGGTGGCGAGTATTATTTGAGACAAATTTGGTGGAATAGAAGGGATAATTTTTTTTAAAAATTTAGTTGAAGGAAAGAAATAAATTTGAATATGTGATTAGTGCGTATATGGTAAGTAAAATTTCACAAGTATATAAAAAATAATAAAACGCGGCAAAAATTAGCTCCATTATTTTAACAAGAAAAATAACATTTTTAGACATATGGCCCAATCTAATAGGATCTTGGAAACAAAACATATTCATTAGTAATATTAATGTTGTTAATTTGTTTCAAGAGATTTTTTTCTGTTAGAGTTTCTTAGGAGGTGCAAGTTTCTTGAATAAAGCCTTCATAATTTTATCTTGACCTCTTCTATGAGAGCAAGTGGACTATCCGTTAGACCACCAAAGTGATGATTTAAATTTTTTATATTATATCATGTATATTAAGAAAATATTTCAGTCAATCATTGTGATTCGTGGCTTAGATTCCAACAAAAATTCAACATTTATTTTGTTCAAAATAATCTGAAATCACATAAATAGGTAAAAGTAAAAATCATGACACCATTGTACTTTATAACTGCAATTCTACTTTAACCATAGTTATTTTTAATATTAAACATAAAAATGGACCGAATGGTCCTTCATCATTGGTATCTGTAATCATGCTTTTCATTAATGGCGGCAAAAAAAGCCTTATAATGGTAATTTTGACATGTTCTTAGTAAAAACGAAAATAAAATCTCAACAATAGCGGTAAAAATTGTCGCAAAATTTTATTAAGGGTACGGAATATATGTGGACTTGTTAAATTTCATAAGTTTAAATAAAAAAAATGTTTTAAAAGGGGTAAAAGTGTCATTTTACAAAATAAAGATAATATTAATTATATTTTAAATGGTGTTTTTTCATAGTAATTTTGGGACGAATGAAATAATAATTATATAAGTAAACGGGTTAAATGGGTCAACTTCGGATTTATCGGGTTGACCTGAACCTGACCCAAAAAATTTCGTGTCATTTTCGTATCGACCCATGATTGACCCACCTTGTTTTCGTGCCGGGTTCATATTGACCCACGTCAGGTTAAGTTTGTGTCGGGTTTCGAGTCGTATCAAAGATTGCCAGCCTTAATTTAAGTAATGCTATCCAGATTTAGGATATATGGTATCTGTAAAAAAAATTAAAAATTAAAACAAGGCTCAATAGTCAATACGAATATAGAAAAAGGTGGAGCCATACCTCTTGATTCATCAAACATCGGAAAATAATTAAATAAAAACAAACAGCTCAGTTGCAGAACTTTCATGGTAGCTTTCTTCTGCCTTTCTAAAATAATAATATCTGACCAAATCAAAAGATACGCTAGCGATAAATTAAATGAAATCACTAGTAAATCATTTGAAACCAGCTGTTTTGATTGAAACAAACTGGTATTGTGGGCTTAGATTTTCATCTTGATTCTTTACAGTTTGTTCGTGGGTCCATCCACCCCAATTTTTATGGCAGCCTGGAAAGAGCTGTGTCAAAAAAGCTTTAACCTTTATAATGGATCTTTCATGGCCTCTTCACACTCTACTCGGATTCTTCTTTCTCCTCTTCAACTTCATTTCCACTCAATCCAAAATCCTTGCACCAAAAAAAAATAGAAACTTTGCAGTAATACAACAGTAGTTTATTGAACTCTTTGGGTGATCAATTTGGATCACCCAATTAGCTTATTTTCATGAATGTTGATTCAATAAAGGTGCAATTAGCGACAGCTATACCTTGAGTTTCTTGTTCTAGTTTGTTAATGAAATCTTTGCTGGGGTTTTGTAGATTTGCAGGGATTTGACTGTGGTTTCTTGCATTCTTTGGTTTATGTATCAGAGTGGATCACACTGTTGCTTATTTTGATGAATCTACAATCTAAAAGGTGTAACCAGCTTCTATTGTGCTGGTTTGGGGTTTAAGTTATTTGAGTTTCTTGACTTGGGTATCAAATAGGATTACCCAACTGCTAATTTTTTTCACGATTTTTGATTTATTAAAATGGGTTTCTTGAACTGGTCACCATTTGTTCTTGTTCTTATATCTTTATATACTCATCAATTATCATCTGCTTCATTCACTCCTGCTGATAAGTACTTGATAGCTTGTGGTTCTTCTCAAAACATCACATTTCTTGGCCAAATTTACGTCCCTGATTCAATTCAATCATCATTTAACCTAGAAACCCAACAAGATTCCACTACAGTTAAATCGAGTTCTACCGTTCCCTTGCCAATCCACCAATCTGCTCGAGTTTTTACTACAATCTCCACCTACAAATTCGATATCCGAAAACAAGGCAGACATTGGATCCGACTACATTTTTACCCGATTCCGGGTCACAACCTCACCTCATCATCATTCACTATCGTGACCGAAAACTTTGTGCTGTTAAAAAATTACAGTTTCAAAAGCTATGATGAATCTAAATTCATTTCGAAAGAGTATTCTATCAATGTGACTTCAAACACATTGCTTTTAAACTTTATCCCATCAAACAATTCAATCGCATTCGTTAATGCGATTGAAGTTGTCTCGATCCCTGATGAGTTAATCCCTGATCAAGCAATCGGGTTGTCGCAATCCAACCCGATTAACGGGCTATCGAATCTCGCGTTTGAAACAGTCTACCGTTTGAATATGGGCGGCCTGAAACTCACCCCACAAAACGATACATTGGGAAGAATTTGGGAAAACGATGAGAAGTATCTTCATGTTAATAGCTCAGCTGCAAATGTGTCGATTAACCCTTCGTTTGTTAAGTACCCAAAAAAGTTAACGCCTGAAATCGCACCGAATTGGGTTTATGCAACGGGTCAGATTATGGGTGATGCAAATGTAGCGGGTTCGAACTTCAATGTCACGTGGGTTCTTCCGGTTGATCCTGATTTTGCTTATTTTGTTCGAGTACATTTCTGTGATATCGTGAGCACATCTTTGAATACCCTTTTGTTCAATTTGTACATAAATTCGGATATTGCTTTTGCTGATTTGGATTTGTCGAGCCTTACTGGTGACTTGGATGTGCCTGTTTATAAAGATTTTGTCACGAATTCAACTGATGAGTCAAATACTTTGACTGTTAGTGTGGGGCCACAAGTGGATGATGATGATCCAAATGCAATTGTGAATGGTCTTGAAATCTTGAAGATTAGCAATGGAGCTAGAAGCTTAGATGGGGTTAGTGCAGTGGAAGACTTGGTTGTTTTTCAAACAAAGAAGACAAGAAAGGTTGGTTTAGTTATAGAGGCTGTTCTTGGGGCGGCAGCGGTGGTGGTTCTTTTGGGTTTGTGTTATTGTTGTGTGGTGGCCCGAGGGCGGAAAAAGACGGATCCTTTTAAGCCATCATGGCTTCCTCCTCTGTTGTATGGAAATTCGGTTACTATGAGTAAAATGTCGACAGCCAGCGCAAGCTGCATATCTTTAGGTTCGTGTAATCTTGGAAGAAACTATAGTTTTCAAGAAATCTTGGAGGCGACAAACAAATTCGATGAAAGGTTGCTGCTTGGAGTTGGTGGTTTTGGGCGTGTTTACAAGGGTACTATGGAAGATGGGACCATTGTTGCAGTTAAACGAGGAAACCCGAGATCCGAACAAGGTCTTGCAGAGTTCCGCACTGAAATCGAGATGTTATCGAAGCTTCGTCACCGTCATCTCGTGTCACTCATTGGATATTGTGATGAACGGTCTGAAATGATTCTCATTTATGAGTACATGGCAAAGGGGCCGCTAAGGAGCAATCTTTATGGTACAGATGTCCGGTCGTTGTCCTGGAAGCAACGTCTGGAGATTTGTATTGGGGCTGCAAGAGGCTTACATTATCTTCACACCGGTGCGTCACAATGTGTGATCCATCGTGATGTGAAGACAACTAACATTTTGTTGGATGAGAATTTCGTAGCTAAAGTTGCCGATTTTGGTCTTTCAAAGGCAGGACCCTCCCTCGACCAGACCCATGTTAGCACTGCGGTGAAGGGTAGTTTTGGCTATCTTGATCCTGAGTACTTTCGACGACAGCAATTGACTGAGAAATCCGATGTGTATTCATTTGGGGTTGTTCTAATGGAGGTTTTGTGTGCCCGACCGGCCTTGAACCCAGTTCTTCCGAGAGATCAAGTGAACATAGCTGAATGGGCTTTAGCATGTCAAAAGAAGGGAAACTTGGATCAAATTATGGATAAAAATCTTGTGGGAAAGGTGAATGTTTCATCTTTGAAGAAATACGGTGAGACTGCGGAAAAATGCTTGGCAGAATACGGGGCTGATAGGCCATCAATGGGTGATGTTTTGTGGAACTTGGAGTACGCGTTACAGCTTGAAGAGACATCTTCGGCTCTTGCGGAGCCTGAAGACAGCAGCATGAACCATATCCAGGGGATCGGGTTGGGCCAACTCGGGCAGTTTGACAACAGTGTGAGTGTGATTGATGGAAACGGTTTCAGGGCAGATAATCAGCCCGAAACAAGCATGGTGTTTTCTCAGCTGGTACATCCACGAGGAAGATGATCGATAAATACGGTTCCTTTTATTAGTGAAATTAATTAATTAATATGTATCTGTTAACTGTGGTTTAATTCCTGTTTTGTAAACGATCTGTTTGAAAAATATTGAACATAGAAAATAAAACACAGAGTGTTTTGCACCATAAATGTGAGTTGTTTGGATGCTTGTTGGGTTGGCTCGTTGTAGCAACGCAACAGGGCTTGGCCCATTGCACCTGGGTTTAAATGGTCAGTTGAAGATTTAATTTTCTGGAAATATTTGTTTTAAGTCTAGCGATATGCCATTTTGCTATTAAAGAAGATATTTTTAATTATAGCCAGGCTATTATACAACTGCCCCCTATACTATTACTAATTCCTAATCGCCCCCTTATGATTATTATTATTAAAACTAGATTTATGGACCCGTGCACGCCCGAGATTTTTTAAATGAGAAGTATTACGTGTTGAACATTAGCTTTCTTCTGCAACTCAGTCATGATCTTGTCATTATTAGTTAGTATGGAAATGCCATAAACATGAGAATTATTGTTCAAATTCCATTTAGTAACATCAACTTTGAACGCATATTTTTTCTCAACCAACTCATTGAACTCTTCTGGAAAAAGATCCTTATCACCAAGCTCGAAGATAAAATAAGATAATGAATAAGTAATAACTAATAAACATACGAATTTATATTATTATTTCAGTATTATGTATAAAAATCATATAATTATACCTCTTTATTCTTCTCATATAGATCATTTGCAGAATTTTGCAAGATCTTATTTGCCTTGCGATCAAACAAAGTCAACGATACAATCCCAGTTTCGTCTTGTACTCTTAAAGGAATCATAAACCCAAGACATTTAATAAAAAAACTAAATACATATCAACATGTCATACAGAAAATGAATTTAAGGTGTAAAGTAAAATTATTCAGACCTTGGGAGAACAGAAATGAGTTTGCCTTTACATGTCTTGGTGTTGCATGCATAGTTTGGAATTTCTTCAATTTCACATGACCCATCAGGTTTATCACGAATCTCGTATGTTATTTTCACCTTCTTCGTACACTTTCCACAGCCAAGATAGTACCAAGGGACATCTTTCCGAACTAACTTAATTGTACCAACAATAATACATGATTTTACCTGTAGAAATTAATATGTATTTAGTATACAAAGATAAAGCAAACTTAATATTACGTAGATAGTAAATGTACCTCATGAACTTCAATTAAATCAGCAACATTCTTGAACTCGTTATTCACGAGGAAATCATCATGCAATGAATATGACATAGATGAAATTAAGGACACATGACTTGAATGTACATCATCACCGCGTAAACGAAGCAGACTGTTTATTAACAAAGTATAATTACATTATATAAATATCGATGTGAAAATTTTAAGTCGAAAGACGAAATATACGGAATATAATATGAGTTACTAACTTGTTTCTGAAAGCACTGATCTCATCAATTTCATAATTGATGAATAGGCGGCTCACGTTGTAGCAATTTGAAACATAAGGACGATCTGAAAGTACCATTATCATAATTGAACATATCTTAATTTA
>JAUEJL010101924.1:0-13182 GCA_032274825.1 Drosophyllum lusitanicum
ATCTTTTTGAGTTTTAAACTTTTAATTTTTATGTTTCTCTTTTCTAAATTTGCATTGGTGATTGAAGTCATTGAACTATGAATCTTGGTTACATACTTAAATATCAACTATTAATACTTTTCATTTTTCATTACTCATGTTGAAATATACATTATTATTAAATGGTACATCGTACCGGAGCGATCCGAAATGAGCCTACCCCCCTCGTACCGAATTTTAGGTTCCTACCGAACCGCGATCCCGATCCTCGTTCCCGTACCGAAGCGATCCATGTGATCCAAACGTTCCCCAACCCCGAATCCTTTACCCGACTCCCTACCATGTCCGTATATAATATACTGCATGCCCCCCTCCCATTAATTTTCGTTCAATTTTATTTTATTTTATTTTAATTTATTTAGAACACTCCCCCATTCTCTAACCATTCCTTGTCACAGGAGCTTTAAAAAAACAGCAACTCAGGTTCATGAATCATGATCACAACAAGGAACAACTACTCAGCTTCACGATTTGGTCAAAAAACAGCAACTCGCTAGACCATCTGCCTCATTATTTCTACCTCTTGACATATACTCTACTTTATGTCTATTGCCCTCGGCTATTAACCATTTAATTTTTCAAATCACGTCAACTGCCCTCCATATCTCTTCCTCTTTTCCATTTACTTCCTCCACCACCTTTAAAGAGTCACTCTTAAAACAAACTATCTCCTCCTTCAGATCCTTATTTCCTCTTATTATTAATAGCACCGCTTCCAATATAGCTTTAGCTTCTGCTTCCTCTACTGACCCAACTTCATTCGGACATGAAAAATACAACCAATCACCTACCTTATTTCCTAATACCCCACCAATACCACTCTTGCCGTCCACCGTTGACATTGCCCCATCCACGTCAAACATTTAACCAGGGTTGTGAAGTCCTGATAAGAGATAATGTCAAAAAAAAAAGTTTAAACAAAAGTCAATAAACTGCAAATATGCATGAAGCACGATTTTATTGCACCACCGTTCCTTGGTGCACCTTATGCATGTGTCTTGTCTCGTTGCGAAAAGAGCCCATAGGCCCGTGCTTTTGCATTTCATGCACGCCTCTTACAACTTTGGGCAGTTGATATGCATATATTTGTTGGTGTGATATATATACCATAATTGGTATGGACGTTATTATGTCCTTAATCAATATGAGCTTGCTTAAATAATCTCGTAGTTGCAAAATAAATGAGTTTTTCTTACTAGGGGCAGTTTTAATGCAAATGTTCTGTTTTGAAACGTTGACTTTGATTCACAATTTTATTCTTTTATGTTTTTACCAAGCGGAATCTTTGGAGTTCGGATATTTACTATCAGTTGCAATCTTTTGTTCTACCATGCCCCAAATCCAACTTCACATTTTTTGGGGATCGAGGCAAATATTAATGGTAATACTAACTTCATAATAGCTTGGCAGCAATGGAATTTGAAGTGCGCGAACAGGGTAGTTCCTTTGTATTTAGCCATTTCTGTTTTACCTTATATATTATTAACAACCCTATGGTCGTCTCCCTGTCTCACTCTTAGGCAACCTCTGCTCTGTTGCATATAATATCTTATCAATTATATATTTATATATCAGTATGATCAATGATGTGATGCGAACATACCTTATCTGTGTAACATAGATTTTTTTACTGCAAATTAGTTGAATGAAGATCCTATTTAATTGTATCAATAACAGTTATTGTATGGTTTGTCGTGTCAACAAATTTATCTATGCGAGCTACTACATTGGAGCAAAAACGCTTTATAAGTAATTTAGAAATGCATTAACAGAAGGTGCTAACATTGTATCTGATAAGCAAATAAAGTGGCCAGATCATTAAAATAGAACCAAGTTATTAAGATGTGTGCAACTAATTAATCTTTAATACCTTCCGGTTGAACTTCTAATCCACATTTGTTTTGTTTCATTGGTGGTGTCACCAACTTTCGTAGGCGTGTATAAAATTAAGCTTACAAAAGAAATTATGATCATTCTCTTGGACTGAGCCTAGCTTGTGTCGTATGAGTTTGTGTCACTTCTGCATATGGTTACTGGATTCCAGGAATCTAGCAGGTGTGTATGTGTTTATGGATGGTATCAATATATCATATATTTGCAATTTGCAGTTTTTTAAAGAAAATATGGAAATGGGAAAAGTAGAAACTGATAAAGATAAAGCTATCGTTGTAGTGCATGTGTATATACAAATGTAGTGCGATTTTGTTTCATCTTTAGTTATAGTTGCCAACATCTTGAATTCAACCATTCATGAGTTGTAACTCATAAGGATCGATCAATTCATTGTCTTTCTTGATTTAGAAAGCAGATTGTTGGTAGAAGATGATCCAATACTTACAGAAAAGATACAACGGATTAAACAGAAGATCTCCAGAAATACTTCTTCAATGTCTTCACTTTTGAAGAGATTGAAAGATTGCATGTCAATAATCAATGAACTGGACTCCTTCAACATTAGAGTCCATCCTGCATTCAAAAGAAGAAAGATGACCTCAAACGATTGTTACATGTGAGTAGAGAACTAGGGATGGCAAAAAAAACCCGTACTTGAAGGTGAAATTGATACCCGCGCCTGATTTGACCGGGGATTAGGACAGGGATGGGGATTCCGGAACTCAAAGACGGGGACGGGGATACTCTCGGGTCCCCGAACTTGTACCCGACCCCGAATTTATATATATCATAGATGTAGAAGTTCATTTGAGACACGTTCTTAATGCGGAAACCGCGAGAACCGATTAATCATGCTTGATATTCTCAAAATACACCTAATATGAGTCATTAATGTTCATTAATGAGTTATTAGTGAGGGCATTAATGAGCCATTAATGAACCATTTTCATTATTAGTCATTGATTTATTTTAATCAATGGCCAAGATTGGTTCTTATGGTTCTCGCATTAAGAGCGGTATTCAAATAAACTATCTCCTACATATGTATGTATGTATGTATAGAAAGAAGTTCATTAGAGAACCGCTCTTCATGCGAAAACCATTTGTAACCACCATAAATGTGTTTGTTGTTTTTTTTTTCTTTTACCTTTTCTTTTAGGATTTAAGTATGCAAAATTGTGTATAGTTTTGCTTCTTGAGTGGCAAAATAAGGTTGATTATTTTAATTTAGAGAGGCAATCTCAAGTGTACACCTGTGCATTTCTTATTTTGTGTTTTGAATGACAAAAAATTATATGTTATAGTGCTAGCGAAATGCTGGTTACAAAAGCCACATACAACGTTCCAATATAACACTTATGCAATTTTATACTTGTTTCAAGATGAGATGGGGGGTATATTCGTTTTGCAATCATTTTTCAAAATTGGTTATGTGGCCACTGCAACGGTGGCTTACACAGTTACACGTCCGTGACTACATGAAATAGAAGTTTAGGGATCGCATTCCAACCTCATGTTCTTTGTCTACAATTTATGCAATCAACCTCTGTTATATACACCATGTGAATAATGTGTTAGTATACATGAGATGTATGTCTAAAGATAATAGAGTAGGATGTTTGACTACACTTGTGAATTAAAATACTTAATGATAGATTATTGAGTAAATATGTATTGTGTGTTTGAAATAGTATGGGACCTGTGCTATTATGAACACAGGGTGGGACCCGTGCTATTATAAACATAGGGTACATGTTGAACTAGACAAAGTCATGAAAGCAGTGAATCAAGTTAGGAGTAGTGTTCTAAAAGACATGTCATGGGCCTCATGGCGGCACTAAGGCGTGACTCTGTCGTTAAGAAATGGTCATAGGTGTGAGTGTTAGGCATGACCTTTGTGTAAGAAACGCCTATAAGAGATTATGATAGTATACTTGGAATGGTGAACCAACATGTTAAATGTTTATTGTTTTCTTAGACCAACATGAGTTGGAAAACCTATTATTATTTTGCTTTATGCCTAGTCTCATGATTGTTTTAGAATGACGAACACAAGATGGAGCAGAGGCATGAATACTCCTCAAGCTGGAACTAGTAGGCCTCGTGATGGGGAGGAGGCCAGTGAGACAAATGAAGTGGCCCCTTGCCAACATGAGAACAGACCTCATGTGAACCCTAAGGTCGGACCTAGAGCAAACCCCGCCGACCGACTGCCTGTTATTGAGGAAACGAGGGATGATTTTATTGAACCCTCCATGCTAGAGACGGTAGTAAGGGACACTTTGGGAAACTCTCCCTACACTAGTAGACCATAGGAAAACCAAGATGAAAATATACATTCAAGATCAAGAATGTGAAGGCTCTAGTTAACTAGGGGTTGCAACAAGAGTTAAAAAAGTATACTTATAGAAAATTTTCTATCTACCAACTGCCAACCTTTGATGGAACACCCGATTTGTTGGTAAGTTATAGGTGGATTGTGCCTTTCGCACCTGCTTCTATTCACTAGACTGTAAGGTATGGTTTCCTTTCAACCTGTTGAAAGGTGCCGCTAAATACCAGTGGGCTTCAACAACAAGGAGCTATAACGGTTGAGGAAATGCATTGGAATCAATTTCTTAAACTCTTAAAGGAACAATTTGTACCTTAGATGTATCACACTGGCATTTATACCAAAACTAGGGACTATATACACATTTTTGAGAAAGTTTGAAATTTAAGCGGGGTCACTTGACCCCTCTAATTATAAGTTAGTTTCACCCCTGTTTTTATGTTATAATGTTATATAAGAACCGATGTTTATTTAAGGAGATGGTACTAAAATCCAAGCAAATGGGCATCAGTTTGTTATGAAATGGAGATATGCTCCCATTTTTATTCAAAATGCTTTTACTTATCAAGCCCAATTTTGATTTTGATGTAGCGATAAAGAGTTATAATGTCTGGTCATTAATTTTCTACCATTTTTTATTCTTGCTTTTTTATCTCTCTTCCTAAACAAATTTGCCTTGATTTCAAGTAGTCATACTTGTTTATTTGTACATAACTGATAATATTATAATATTATACACAAGAATCATCGCTTTATGTATATACAAATTTATTAACTATTTTTTCTCAACCATTTTTTCAAGCCTTCAAGGATATTATTATACAAATATACAACTTTTTTTTATATACAATAAATAAATATTGTATATAAATTATCTCTTAAATAATACAGGCCAACAGCTTTTTGTTGAAAATAAAAAACAGAAAATAATTTTGGACTCATACGTCAACAATATACTACATATGCCTCACGTGCATAAGTAATCATTAATCGACTAAAACCTCGATCCGAATAATCATTCTACCCGAACCGCTTACAGCAATATTTATTTTCGATGGAGATTGTAGAATTAGCATATGCTGGGAATCAAGATACTTCTCATAATCACATGAACGGAATCCAAGATCATAAATTTATGGTTAATAATAGCCTATAAGAATCACACTACCTGCTACAACAACTGTTTTCCCTAAAAAAATTTATCTAGGGTTTTGCACCTCTTCTTCCATATCTTCCCAATGTTGTACACCAACTTCCCCGTTGAGCACCATCAAATCCCTGCTGTCTCCCCTGAATAATTCAGATTTCTGATTTAATCAGCAATTTCAGGTGATATTTCTTTAATCTACTTTGATTTTCACATCTAGCTGATTACGTCAATGCCCATATCGAGGTTATCAGTTGAATATTCATCGGTTGGGTCGTTTATCTTTCACCCTTTCTATTATTAGTTAGTTTCTCATCAGAATACTTCCACTATTAGTTGTTATTAGATTGATGAAAGTATCAAGTTTCCATATTGATGGGTCACTAAGTTTATCACTCGCTTAATCCAGATAAATCATATTTCCCCTCTAAATTTGTGGTAGACTAGTAGTATCTGGAAGTTCAGTATGCAATTATCCCTTGATTTGCAAAGAAGTTTCATAGCTTGAACTCATGACTTAGGTCATAATATAGCAATCCCACCTATTTTTTCGAGGCTCTCTCTGATCTGTTCATACATTAGGGCATAAAAATGTCACTTGTTTGTGGTTGTCCGATTCTTGAATGTGTATACTGTTTGGGATGTGCTCGTTGGGCATGGAAAAAATGTCTTTATACTGCGGGTCGAGAAAGCGAGAATTGGGGTTTTGCCACTGCAAGTGAATTTGAACCAGTGCCACGAATTTGTAGATATATTTTAGCTGTTTATGAGTTTGATATTCGCAACCCTCTCTGGGCTCCACCAGGTGGATATGGAATTAATCCCGATATGATGGTTTTAAAAAAAGATTATGATGAAAATCAAGGAAAGGTGTCTCCTTACATGATTTACATCGATGAAGAGAATCAAGAAATACTTTTGCTAATTAGTGGTCTTAATTTAGCAAAAGAAAGTGATTATTTGCTCTTACTTGATGACAAATTGGGGCAGACAAAGTTCGATGGAGGGTATGTTCATAATGGTTTATTGAAGGCGGCTCAATGGGTGTTTGAAAACGAGTGTGATGTTTTGAAAGAATTGGTTGAAAGGCATGAGGATTATACTTTGACTCTTGCCGGGCACTCATTAGGGGCGGGGGTGGTCACTTTGTTGACCATGTTGGTGGTCAAAAACCGGGAAAGGATTGGGAATATTGAGAGGAAAAGGATAAAATGTTTTGCAATCGCTCCTGCCAGGTGTGTGTCACTTAATTTGGCTGTGAGATATGCTGATGTCATCAATTCTGTAGTCCTTCAGGTAAAGATTCTGTCTTATGTATATTCATGGTTGCTTTTTATTATAGGTGGAACAATGAGTGGGTCACACAGGTTGGGTATCAGGTCAAAATTGGTTGGGTCTGGTCGACTTGAACCATCAATGTTTTTTTGTCTTTAATTAATGTATCAGATAGGATTACAAAGACTATAAACCAAATATCTATCCAATATTTTCATGAAGCAATTTCGAAGGTTGTATAATATTAATCATGTCGGGGGAGACTATTAACCAATTGACTCGTTACTTTTTAGCAAAAAAGAAAATTGACTTTTTTGACTAATCACACACAACGCACATGTGCTATTGTAATTGCAGGGAACAAAATAAATCAAACATGTACCTACAAGGTTGAACAATTTATTTACCTCCCATATTCTTGCTATTTGTTGTAAATTAGACGGTAAATGAATAAATTAGGCAAATGCTTTTAATCATACATCTAATAAAAGTATAAAACCATATCAGACAATCAAGTCTCTTGTTTAATGTTTATTAAAGATATATTGGTTATATTTGTAGAAGACATTGAACATTTCAATGTTTTGGTGTGAGGAGAAATGCATATGTAATTCTGGGCTTATTCAGAGAAATTTAGATGAGGCCCACCGAATGTACAGCAGAGAACGGAGAACAAATTGAAATTGTGGGAATGAATAGCTCTAAGTTTCTTAAATTTTATTTTTGTGATGCTAATTTGTAATTTTTGATCCTCTTGATGTAGATAATGTTTGTTTCTGATTATCTTATTTCAATGAACCAGGATGATTTCATGCCCCGAACAAGTGTTGCATTGGAAGTACTATTCAAATCACTTTTCTGGTACTGTTTTTATTTGCAATTGGTGATCTTTATGCTTTTGTGATTGTTATTTTAAAAGTCAGATATGATCATCTCCTTACTTTTAATGCTGTTAAGATCAGTCATCATGGGAAACAAAAAGATTAATCATGGTATTTACAAGGTTCAACAATTTGCGTACATCCATGTGTGTCGATATCTTTTTGTTAAATCTTAGTAGTTGTATATATGCATTTGGTTGAAAATCAACCCTTTCATAAGACAATGAAGCAGCGTAAAGAATAGATAGGCTGGTTACTTGAAGTTGTAACTGAGTTTACTGTCCAAATCAGGTTATGTATCTAACATTTGGCTCTCTAATATGATTCCCAATTTGAATCATGGGTTAGGAAAATGATATGAATCCCTTTTCACAAATCAGCATGATTATATTGACAGAAAATTTTATAAGCATGATGTGTGTATATATTGTTTTCTTTAGATTTATTCTAGAGTTTATGGTTCCAATCTTGATAGGAATCACATGAATAGAATTCTATTATTCTGCTATTTGGTGAAGTAGGAAAGACCAATTAATGAAACAATACAATGTTGTCATGATAAATACATCAAGAACAACCATACCAAACCGGCCAATCCACCTAAGTGGGGTATAAGGGAGTAAGATGTAGGCAGTCATACCTCTACCTGAAAGTAGAGAGATTGCTTCCATAAAGGTCATGATTAATATGAGTTCTTTTTTCTTGCATATCACTAGAATGCTTACTTTTGTTTTTCCTTTTTTCTTCAAGTGTACTATCGTCTGTTACTTTAGGAAATAGTTGATATACCTGATGCATCAGTTTCTTATTATTATCTTTTTTGTTGTCATAAAAATTTTGTTCTATGTTTATAGTTTAGTTTATGAGTTTTGGATTGGAATCTTCACACGATTCCTTAAGCAAACCATCCTTGTAATAGTAACATGTGAAAACATGCTGGTTTACAGTTTCCCGTGCATACTATGTGGCACATGCTTAAAGGAAACATGTACGCTACAACAGCAGATGCTTCAAGATCCAAGGCGTTTATATGCACCTGGCCGCCTTTATCATGTTATTGTCAGGAAGCCATTTGGGTATCTCTTCATATCACATGATTTCATTTTTAGCTAAAAATGAATATAAAAACATATATTGTGAAAAGCTAATTTTTAAATTTTGTTGTAGGGTTGGAAGAATTTCTCCTGTTGTGAAGACAGCAGTACCTGTGGATGGGAGATTTGAGCACATGGTTCTCTCATGCCATGTTCTTAGTGATCATTCTATTGCTCTCATGGAGCGGGAATTTTCAAATGCACTTGATGTAAGTCCTCATTGTTCTCCCATCGTGTAATTGGTTAAATAAATAACATTTTAATATTTTATCTACCCCATCTTTTTCCTATAGTCAACTGATTTACTTGATGGAATTGACGGCAACTAATTGCTATTTTATCAAGCGTTATTAATAAGTTCGGTAATTAGAATTGGCCTTAGATTTACCTTCATTCTCTACGTTTCTCAATCTCAGTTTGATTCTATTTATATCTAGTAAACAAGACCCCTTTTCAGATCTAATATTTTCCTGTTTCATATAAGTTAATACGTAAACCACCGAAACCATTCATTTTCTGGGATTCGTTTATATCTTTGAAGTTACCTAATAATTATACTATTCCCAAGGAAAAAATAATCCTCCTGAAATTATTAATCTTCTAATCTTGTCATAATAAACTTTGGTTTGAACTCTAGTTTTAAGATCCAACAGTTTTCCAGTTGTAGCTTTTTACAAAAAAACACCGAAATTCGCTAATTGTACTAATTTCTACAATTATAGAACTTATGTAGATGTTCCTGCAGAGCAATAAAAAACAACTGGTCCAATATTGAGAATAAATTGAATGTTATCACTTACGAGTAGGGGTGTTCAAAATAATCCGAATCCGAACATCCGAATCAAGTATCCGAAAATCCGATCCGAAATTATCCGAAAATTCGGATATCCGAATTTTCGGATTTGGATAGTCATTTTTTTGAATTTTCGGATATTTCGGATATCTGAAAATTATTTTTTATTTTTTTATTTTTATATTGCTTATTTATTTAATTTTCTTAACATTTATAGTTTTATATACATGTATTTTTTATTTTGAAGCATATTTGAGCTATTTTTGGTGATTAAAGTTTAAAATATGGTTATTTAGTAATTATATTTAAAAAAATTATTTAAAAATATATATTTGTGAAATTATCGGATATTTCGGATATCCGATATCCGAATCCGAAATTTCGGATATCTGAATTTCGGATATCCGAAATTTCGGATTCGGATACTGAAAATCAACTATCCAAAATTTCGGATATCCGAATTTTTGGATATCCGGTTTTGAGCACCCCTACAACAAACATATAATCTAGAACTAGTTAAAAACAATTTGTTAGATTTTCTAATTACAAGAAACAAAACCAAGCGCTTTCATAATCTATAACATCATCTAGAGCGAAAGAAGAATTAGCAGAGGAAGAAGGGATAGTTTGTACTTGATAACATATTTAATTTCAAGAATATAGGATATAGAATGTATGGAATACGGTGTCAAAATATGAAATCTGTTCAACAACATATTCATTTTATGTTTTATTTCTTTTTTTTCCAATCAACCCTTTTATTAGTTATTAAAAATTAAATTAGTTTTTTGAGAAACAATTAAATAAAAAATAAATTAAAAATGATTAGAGATAATATAGTCTTAAAAATTATATTGATGTAAGTGATTTAACCAAAATTAAATTAATTAAATAGTTGTTGTTATGTTTAATGATTTATTAAAGCAATAGTGAGTTGATGTAATTAAGGAAATGATTGATTTAACTATTGATCTAAGTGTTTGTATATTATGCATTAAAACATGTAATACTTAAAATTAAGTAGTCTTAAAAATTTTAAGAGATAGAAAGTTAAATGCTTTATAATTTAGTATAGATATAGATATATGTGTAAGAAGAATGTTCAATATAGTCCATAATTAATTCATAGTCCTAAGGGACTAATTTTAGCCTTTGGATCAATGTAATCAATGGTCCAGATTAAATTTTAAAAATTTGGACGGAGTGGCATTTTTGTAATTTTTCGTAATTCACATGTGATACTTTTACAAATCATATGTGATTATATACTGAATCACCTCTGATTGAATATTAAATTTCAGGACTATGTTTTTTAAATAGACTTTATTGAACACAACTCAATAAAAATAATGTCTAAAATTTTAAATCGATAAATAATTATAAATATCAATTTCAAAGAAAAAAAAGGGTAACTGATATCCGGATCTACGGGTTACTTATTTAAAATTCATTGAGATGACACGTATGCATTTTTTTAATAAAAACCCTTTAAATATAATGAATCTAATTACCCCCCACCCCAAAATTAAAAATAAAAAATTGCTTGAATCTGGAACGCTCTCTGACTTATCTCTTCACATTCTCCAAGCTCCCTCTCTCTCCTCTCTTTCTCTCTCTACACTCCATCAACACCGTAAGCTTCACGGCCGTAAACTCCACCGCCGCAGCCTCCACCACCACTGTAGACTCCTCCACCACCACCGTAGCTCCACCAGCACCATCTGTCTCTCCTCTCTCTATAAACTCATCCACCACCGTGAGCTCTTCCACCACAACTGTAGGCTCCTACAACACCACAATCACTTTCTCACCTCTCTTTCTCTCTCCAGATCTATGCGTGTTTGTGTGTTTGTCCCGGCGACGAACAAGAGAACCTTCGGGTTTTCATGAGGTTAGGGTTTTCGTTACCATTTGACGATTAGGGGCTTTTTGTATTAAGGGTGTTCAGATCTGTTCGAGATCTTTGTGTGTTTATGTTCTGTTCTTCAAGTTTCTGAACAGATTGAACATGATGATGAACAAGTTTTATTAAAGTTGAAGATGAAGTTTCAGATCTCAGTCTTTCTTTCCCTCTCTCTCTTCAACTGTGTTTTTTTTAGCTTAAAGATGAGTTCTTTTCAAAAAAAGAATTGTTCTTATCATTTATGAGTTCTTGATTGTATTATTCTAGATCTGTGGGTATTTGTTTTCTTGGAACTGAGATGAAAACTCAAGAACATGATAAACATATGGAATGGTGATGATGAACCCTTGAAGAACATAAATTAGTGATAAATATTAGATGATTTAAAAAATAAAAACCACTACGAATTATTATTTGGTAAACACATGAACGCTTATTAAAAGCTTAAAATAATATAAATAAGGAGAACGCTAATGACTAATGGTCATCCCAATACAAATTAACCCATCAACCTAACTTTTATAATAAAATATTGAGTTAATTATAAAAATGGTCTTTGTGGTTATTACTGATTTTTACTTTTAGTCTTTTAACTTTAAAAATTACAAAAATAGTCACTGTAGTTGTTATTTTGTTTCAGTTTTGGTTATTTACAATAACTGGTGTTAACTTTAACTGTTACTCAAAAGATATTTTGGTCAATTTTCATTTTATCTTTGTTATCAAACAACTTCTAACATCTTTTAACCCTTTTTGTTAAAATTAATAATTGATTAACCTTTAATCATAATTAACTAACAGCATAGTATCCGCGTAATGCGGCGGCAACGGCGAATAGTTTGTGCTTTATAACATGTCTTGTTTCGATAATGTAAGGGTATTGTATTTGCGGAATATTGTAGCAGATACTTTTATTTAACATATCTGTTTTCTCTCCTTTTTCTATTTTATTTATTTCTATTTTTTGTCATCAACTCTTTTATTCAGTTTTAAAGTAATTTTATAAAAATAATAAAAATAAGAAAAAAATACCAAATTATGTTTAATGAGTTGTTTAAAAAAAACCATTACCATAACTTGCTGTGTTAATTAGGGAGATTACCATTGAACTATTGTTTTGAGTATTTGTACTATTTACATAAAAACATGTACTACTTAAAATTAAGTAGTCTTAAAATTTTTAAGAGATAGGATGTTAAATGTTTTATAATTTAGTATAGATATAGATAATTAATTAATTATTAATAATGTTAAGTAATGCTTTTATATATATAAATTACTGATTATCTTTTTTAACAAATATTCTATTCTAGGTATTATTTTTCTGTTGCTCATTTTTAGGTTGGATAAATTCTAAGATTCAAGTTCAAAAACCCAAATTTTAAATCGCACATACAATTCAAAAAAATCCGAATCTAGACATAAATAAACTTGACAAGCACACAAACTTGGATCTTGATTTACAACACAGATACAAAAAGCACAAACTTGTATCTTGATTTACAACACATATACAAAAAACACACAGACAACGCAAACAATAGCAACTACCAAAACACCCAAAATCGATCATATTCATCAATATTAGAACAAAAGTGGTTCTCAAATTTACCCAGATCTGGGTTACATACAGAGATAAATAGAGTTACATTGAGAGAGAGAGAGAGAGAGAGCAAGAGGGCGTGCATCTAGAGAGAGGGGTTTTACTATTTTAGAGAGAGGTTTATACTGTTTTAGAGAGAGTGTGCGTGTACACATGCTTCCAGATCTGGGTTGCATATGCTCTTGATTCAATCGCCCCTGAGATTATCGCATCTAGAGAGAG